>DWDW01000030.1:0-21848 GCA_018245635.1 Mimoniades versicolor eupheme | reverse complement strand
GGTGACTCACGGTAGGAAAGCTGGCCACGCATATGGAGGGGCAGGAGGCGCCGCCTCGCGGCAGGCGCTGGAACAGGTCCTCGGTGAGGAAGGGCATGAAGGGGCTGAGCAGCCGCAGGCCGCAGTCCAGCGCCGTGAGCAGCGTGCGCCGCGCCGCCGCGCGCCGCGCCTCAGCGCCGCGTGCGAACACGCCCTTCAGGTGCTCCTGCAACATGGGCCTCGCGTTGCAGCTCGCCTGCTATGCTTGTGTATTCATAGTATTCCGTTCGGAAAAAAAAGAAAATTCGGCAGAATGCCTTTTGTAAAGCATAATAATATAAAGAAAACAAATCCATGTAATACCTTTAAGACACTAAAGTGAACCCCTTATGAAATTTTAACTTCAATTGATACTGAGATATGTAACATAATAATTTAAACTTATGAACTGCTTTTTCTATAATGTTCTTTCAAAAAAGTTAAAAGCTATTTTTATCACAAAAACCCTTTTTAAAACCTCTATATAACATTCATTGAAAGTATTTTGTTGCAAGCAAACAATGAATGAATGAAAAAGAAGAGTTAGTGTGATAGTAATACAATTCAATGTACCAAATAAACATCACATAGATCGTAGAGCCACAGGTTGTAGCAGTGGGTGGTAGCGGACGGGAAGTCGTACACCTGGAAGCCGGCGTTCACGCGCTGCACAGCTAATGACAGGCGGGACAGCATCCAGCGGTCCATTAAGGAGAGGTCGTCGGGCATCTCGTGTGAGTGCACCTGGAATATGACAATGTATTAATGTTTGATAATAATGATTTATTTGCATCGAATATTACAATTAACACGAGAACTCAATTATAAATAAGAATAAATATTGCTACAACAGTCATTGGCACAGTTATAATTCTTCTATAAATTATTCATTCATTACCCATTATAACTTTAGACATAAAAGCCAAAGATTTATACAACGTGGCTAACATGTTTTATTATTATAGTTGTGTGATGCATGGATGTATGGATGTGTATAAAAGGATCATGGCATCTCATATAATGTACCTTTTGAATACTTTGAATCTTTGAAGCCAATCTCAAATAGGAATGATGACTTGTCTTGAGTATTGCATGGGACATTACTCGCGACAGACATATTAAGATTTGAAAAAAACAAAATGTACTTTATTAAACAATTAATTAGTTTTATTTATTACACCATTAGTGTATCGTCTACTTTAAAACTGAACGGTCTTCCAGTGTATTTACGAACACATGCGAATTAGATATTAAGATGACACAATAATACGCAAATTTATTATTGGTCATATCGGTAAACGATGATTTATAAACATAATCAATTTTTTTTTGATGACCACCTCACAACCAACTAAGCATAAGAGACTCGACCGTGCTACAGAGTGGACGTGTCGTTTCATACAAAACGCGCGGTCGTCGCCATGGTAACTCAATTGATGCACTAATCGCTCGATAAGTTGACTTCTTAGTGTGAAAGCGAGTCCAAGTTTGCAGTAAAATCGCCGCCGCACACACAAGCAAAATGTAGCAATATTTACTTTCCTTCACACATCGAAAAAAGATATTTTAGTGGAGGGGCGTTCATTTTTAAATTGAAAGATCTCTACCCCTATGAAACAAACCATTTTAGAAACGTTTATATTGAACTGAATTACCATACCTTGTATTCTGTGTCTTTGGGAAAGTACATAAGTGCAAATTTGGTAGCGTTCCACAACTTGTTGCAGAAGAATCTGTAGCCCTGCACACGCAGGATATCCAAATTCAGGTCGCGGCCTTGGGTCATCGCGCACAGAGCAAACCTACAAACATTGAGAAATTCGTAAAAAATATTCGGTTGCGAAATTAAATGAAACATAAACAAGAAAAATGAGTGAACAAAATACAAACATACAACTATTTCAGTTTCAACATACCATTATTTCAGTTTTTATATAACTGTTATGGTACAACTCTGAACTATTTTCTGCTGTTAACACTACTAATCTGTACACCTCAAATGGAGAAGTGTTGGAAGAGCTCAGCCTGATATAAGAAGAGATGTAAGAGTAATACTGAGAGACGGTAGCAAGTTTCAAATTAGTGTTTAGCGTGTTCATGACATAATTGACATAATTTAAACGTGTGTCTGAAATTTACTCATTTGTTATGTACAAAATGTATGCGTTAGTGATGAGGTTCCTACATACCTCAATGCGTCCGTGCCACACTCCGGTATGCCGTTAGGATAGTCTTGCTTCTGTCCCTGTTTGGCTTTCTCGATCTCCTTCGGGTCCAGGTTGGAATTGAGTAACGTGGCGTGCAGCTGCTCCAGCGAGATGCCGCGCACCACGTCCACGGGGTCCAGCACGTTGCCCAGCGACTTGGACATCTTGCGCCCGTGAGCGTCGCGCACGATCGGGTGCAGGTATACCTCCCTGTAACATGTAGTGGTTACTTCTTGTTCCAATACAGTAACGTCAATTTTAATCATTTATTGACCTTGCTTGGACATGTAAATAAGAAGGAATTAAAGGCACGTGACAAAAAGTGTGCTGGTAATGAATGTGAGTAGACTATAAAATGAAAAATACGGGAAGAATAGAAGAAAAGTAAATTGTGGTAACCCCGAAATCAGTTTGGTACGTAAGTGATGAATCAACTGATATTATAATATAAATACATGAGAAATGAAGTCTGTACCTATGTTAAAACAAAAACTGAAACGTTAGAATACATTTAAATGGAGATTCTAAATGTGAGAAATGTTTCAATATGAAGTTATTATTGTTGGCAACACGTTGTCAAAGATGAAGATGCTTTATAGGCTTCGCCGACTACACGACACTGCCACCATTGTTTAAATGACAATGATTCTGTTAGTCACAAGAAAACTAGTTTGGAGACGTTAGCTCTATATCTATGTAAACAAAGCATCTGATAACACGATAGTAATTGAAGTATAGGTGTATTGTTGTATAGCTAAAATTGTTGCAAAACAAGTAACAATTATAAAATGCAGAGGACTTACTTGAAGGGCAGCTTTCCGAGAAGCCGTTGACCGAAGAACACCATTCTTGCCACCCAGAAAAATAGGATATCGTGTCCTGTCTCCAGCAGGGTGCCTGGATAGAACGCCTAAAAAAAACGTGAAATACAGTGGAATGATGATGAGAATCATTGATACTAATAAATTTGGGCCTTTAAGGTCTCCATGGAACAGGTGGTGGGTGCGCCTTTTGGCATACACCGATAAAGTCAATATAAGTTACTCTCGCATACGAAATGATATAAACTATTCGACCAACGAGGTAGCGAAAACAAATTTTGACAAAACATTTTCAATTTGAAAGCTTGTATATATGGTATTTCAGGCGTTTAGAGCCTTACACGTGTGGGAAGGTCGCGCTGTATCATAGAAACGCACCTGTAAGTCCTCCGTGTTGTCGGGCCAGCCGAAAATGGAGAACGGAAACAAGCCTGAGGAGAACCACGTGTCCAAAACATCCTCGTCTCTCGTTAGAGTGATGTTCTGAGCTGGCACTTTGTATTTCTCTTCGGCCTTTACGAGCGCCGCCGCCTCAGTGTGCGCGGACACCCAGAGCTCCTCTTGGTTCTGGAAATAATGACTATGCGGTCAGCATTTAAAAACAGTTGTTTAAAGTGTAACAGAAACGTGCATTATGTAAGTTTTTTAAGTGACAGGAGAAGCAAACTAAGTTGTATCTGTAATAAACATGGAATCGATCTGATGTTAGGGTTATTTCATTGATTTAAACAGCTCAAACTAAAATAGTTCTAATTAATATATATAGATTTTGGAGCATTTTATATTAAAAAAGAACAAGTTAAAATAATTGAAATAATAAAATTTCGTATAACTATATGCGTCAATACTCTCATTTTGGAAGTTATATATTTTTTAAACACTGATTTTTATTAATGTATTTCGAGTTTTTGACATTTTGAAGGAAATATACAACGAGGCCATATTATTATTTCATTCAATCAATAGGCCTAAATATTAGAACTGATATGAAACAAATATTGTTTCCAGAAACAAAATAAATAAATTAGTGACTAATACTATATAAGATTTCATGTACCTATGGACGTGGACATGAAATGTGCTTACAAACAGCTAATATATCAGCAAACAATCTAATTAAACAGGAATTATATTTCACAACACCAATGCAAAGTAAATAAAACGTGACAAAAAATATGCAACGTTTTTATGGATAACAAAAATTATGCATTCCCACCTTGAAGGTACACTTTGAAAGCCCAATGTACTGTCCACCTGTATTGCCCTTCAAAGCGGAATGCCATTGTGTAAGCGATAACGATAATCATGCAGACAGGCTAGTGGTTTGAAAGTCAGCCACATTCCGGAGGAATGTTTTGAAATGTTGGCGCGCACCTCTTTAAAAAATGTGCGTTTTAAGGTTTAAGTGCAATGCTGTGGTTACATTATAAGTACTTTTATTTGTTTTATTCGAGGACTGAGTACGACAAGTACCTACAACATAGGTGATCCTAAAGCAAAGCTTGGGTACACTGCTGCTAGTTACCTATATTAAAGACACATTTCCTTTGTTTGACTGAGCAGACCACATGAATGTTCAGTGGTTAAAGAAATTTGTTGTCAATCTCTACTCTTAGCGGACATTCGTCTTATTAATATCATTATACAAAATATCTCATAATATAATTATTTTGTAAACGCATGATTTTATTGTATTTTATGAAGTAGTAGTGCATGTGTGATGAGCCTAATTCTAATGTCATTTTCCTCGGTCACTAAACAACAATTGTCACTCAATGTGCTTTAATACACTCCATTGTGTTGCATCATTGACATGCGCGGGTCAATTCAGTTCAATTGATAAATTGATCTATGGACCTCAGTGCAACTGAACGCCCTAGTTCCTTTACATAATTTTTTATTAACTTAAAAAATGGTAATCCTAAAATTAAACTATGAAGGATATAAGGTCACTCGAGCCTTACTATAGGAATGTATTTTGTTATAATATGTAACATATTATAGCTCCACCTGTAAGAACCGACAGTGTGCGTTAGATAGTGCTAAATATGTTTCATAGTATTTACCCTGATATAAGTTCTGCTTTGGTACTGAAAGAACGCAGGGAGAAAATTCGAGGCGTTTGGAGTTTCTATTAAGCTAATAACTACTTAATAGGCTAGCTTTTGGCCACAGACTTGCCTGATGGAAAGCAACAATGTAGCCTATGATGTAGTAAGCTTGCCTAGTAAATGCCTATTTACATTAAAATTGAAGATTTCTACCTAATATTCGGATGTAAACATTATTGTGCTTATCGCAATAAGTCTTACTCAATATGATGGCGAGTTCTAATTCTAAAATAAGCAAACATGAGACAGACATTAAAACATCGCATCTTACAAGCTTCGTACACTCCTGGAAAGGTAGTGAAGACGTTAGCATGCGGTAATGAACACTGAAAACAACTAAACGCGCTGCGAGCACACGATCCGTTCGTGCAACGTACGGCGCAGGGGGCGGCGCGCGCGGCGGCGCGCGCGCGGGGTCGGCCACGCCCCTTCTTACGGCCAGAGCGCGAGAATCGCCGCCGGTGGCTGTCGCTCTGCCCGGCGGCTCCCTTTCACAATCATAAAGGACCATATGATAAAGTCCAGCTCATTATATCATCCAATATTTCCTAGTTGGTACCTTGGGAATAGTTGCTAAATCCTTTTATAAGTCCGTACAAATAATAAATGCTTACGCTAATGTCTGAAAAGTGTTGTCCGCGCCGTAAAGTCAATCTATCACAAACTCCTGTGAGCCGGTTCTTTCTGGACTCGTTAGCAATTTGATCAAGTATTTCGAACTTGAATCGCTAAGTGTCGAATTGATAGTCATCGGTTAGGAATTACGTTATAAATGTTCGACAACCACTCACTTCACTCTCAGGCAGGGCAACCCTGTAGGCGGGGATGCGATGACCCCACCACAGCTGACGCGAGATGCACCAGTCGCGAATGCCTTCCATCCAGTGGTACCAGGTCTTTTCGTGAACGTCCGGGATGATTCTCAGTTCGCCTGATTTTACCGCCGAGATCGCATCCGCCGCCATCTTGTCGCATTTTATGTACCTGTTTAGTTAATGACAGGTAAAATAAATTATTGTCGATGGTCGCTAACTAAATATGTATTTACTAAAGGCGCAGTTAGTTATAAATGTCTACTATTGGTCATTGCGACGACTCTGTAAATGAATCAATAAGACATTAAGACATTTATTAATTTTGTAACGACCACAAAATTTATTATCGGTTTCTATACTTAACTAAATAAATACATATATTTATACGCAACCATGACTACTGCCAGATGGAATATATCAATCGCGTGGAATGGAGAGGAAACAATGATAGTTAATGTTATAGTAAGATGCAAGCTAGTTCCAAGCACTTACCACTGTGGTTTGAGCATAGGTTCAACAACGTCCTTGGACCGGCTGCAGAGCGGCACCACCATGGCGTGTTCCTTAGTCTCTCGGTACAAGCCCTTCTTCTGCAATGCGCTGATCACCTCCCGCCTGGCTTCGAATCGTTTCAAGCCCTGGAGATCGAAATATTTGTAGGGTAAGTTAAAGTAGGTGAATATGGCGTCATAGGAACCTTAACTAATAATGTGCGATAAGTGGAAGTTTAATTAATATTTTAGTCTTCATGAAGCAACTGACCGAGAAAGATCCGCAGTTGTCCAACAACTTGCCCTCGTCGTCGAAGATCGTGATGAAGGGCAGATCGTGGCGCTTGCCGATCTCGTAGTCGTTGGGGTCGTGCGCGGGCGTTATTTTCACAGCACCTGAAGAGATTTATGACGAAATTCCTTATTATACCGTGTTTAAACAATAAGGGATTATTTAATACATATATATTAAATTTCATGGATGAAAAAAGAACGGCTTTTCTCAAACTCACTACTGGAAAGACACACATGTCTCAGTTACGATACATTAATCAGATTTTTGTTAACAATGTTTATTAAATTCAAGTGAATTTTCACCTAGTCTTATATAATCTGCTAGCATTATATTTATACGGAACTATTATATTTTGGACGTCAATAAGTCATATCAAGCAATGTAACTACATATAAGTCACAAATCGTATAATCAAGTTATAATGAAAATGTTTTCAAAGAAAGGTGCTAATGCAGGTCTCTTTCAAAGCAGACAATGCATTGATCACTTTTCGCGTATTGTAAATGTTCATAGGCGAAGTGACCATTAACAATCTGGTATAGCGGCAGCTTGTATGCTAGGACTGTTCTACTAAATATTCAGAACAATGGATATATTTTTCATATGAGTTTCATAATATCAATATTAATCACCCGTCCCAAACTCCATGTCCACGTAGTCGTCAGCTATGACGGGCATCTTCCTCTTCACCATCGGATGTGTCAAGTATTTCCCCACCAGATGTTTATACCTAAATTTAAAATCAGTGTATGTGTTACGACCAAATGGCGCGTGAATTAGGCAACAATTTAGTGTCTTTCAGATCTTTAGATTTAGGAAACTAAGCTATTATATATTTCCCTCATTATAGTGTACCAACTATTCGATTATTTTGTGACGCAATCTTTAACATGTTTTCAATTTAGAAATAAAAAATATTTTTAAATTTAATTAGGAAGTTATTTCTGGTCCACTAATTAAACTAACCGGCTTGTAACATTTCCATCGCCTACAATTATGGGAAACTTCTTCCAACTTTTATTCTTCTATTACAGTGATCATACATACTCTTGCTCAATTTATAAATATTTATTTATCTATAATTGTAATGTCAAATTAACGCCATCATCTATGGACACTGACTGCCTCTGTGGTCGTGTTGGTCGCCTGTTGATCATTAGATCCTTGGTTCAAACCTGGCTTGAGCTCTATTGGATTTTTTTAAATTAGATTTCCCAGTAGTGGCTGGGATTCTGGATATGTGCCCGGTGTATGACAATAGGCTCACCACCTATTCCTTTATGGGATGTGAACGCAATTGGTTAAACATGGTAGTGTACCTACTACATTCCTCTGCCTACCTGTCTGTGGATTACATTACTACGTATCTATGGACATTTGCAATACTATATACCTACCAGGGTTGCCCGTATGAGCAGATAATCTAAGCAAAAGCAATGATTTGAATGGCTAAAGAGAGACTGGTTCTTCGATATGAGTACTCATATAGAATATACCTTTCGTCCTTGGGGTTGACGGCTACCGCCACGTCGCCCAGCATAGTCTCCACGCGAGTGGTGGCCACCACCAGCTCGTCGTCGCTGTCCTCCGCTCGGTACGCGAACAGCACTAACACCCCAAATTCCACCTGACGTTAGGTACATAATCGTTAATATATAAACCTTAGATCAAACCAAAATTTAGAAGATATCTTATTTGTCATTAACACAATCTCGAGAAAATAGCGGCCGTAAGTAAGGGATTGTCACACAACTTTACAAAATACATGTAGTGGTATTGGTGGTAATGAAAATACAATTTCTTAAATGCTGAATTTATTGCTAATACTGAATTCAATATTGTAAAGTAACCATGTTATTCGGATACGTCTTATCACACTTCACTGCAATCACCCCTCCCTTTTATTCGTCCGCACATTCTTCCGTTCGTCGCTCCGTTCAGAATTCATTCAACGGTCCCTTTCATGTATCCGACATTACGCAATATGGTTATTATATTTTACAAACCCCACATACATGAATATAGTTAAATGATAGCATTATGAAACGCGCACCTTATGATCGTAACCCGGTATGGACAGCATGGTCCGTCCGGGCAGCTCCACCTTGTCGACCTCGATGTCGGAGATGGCGCTCTTCAGTGTGCACGACCAGTTGACCAGCCGGTTGGCCCGGTAGATGTCGCCGGCGTCGTGCAGTCTGATGAACGCCTCGTTGACGGCCCGACACATTATCGGGTCCATTGTGAAGCGCTCGCGCGACCAGTCCACCGACGAGCCCAACGAGCGGAGTTGCTCGCAAATTCTTCCACCTTTTCTGTTAAATTTGATAGTGTACATGATATCTTAAAAGTTTTAACTGTTTATGCTTTGTGTGTATGTGACCTTGTGTTGCCCAAGGGGTAGGCAGAAGAGTGTATTACACTACTACGTTTCACCAGTTATGGTTTGCATCCAACTATGGAATAGGTGGTGAGCCTATTGCTATACGCCGGGCCCATAGCCAGTCTCCGAGCCCCTATTAGACAAATCTATTAGTGGTGGAATTGGGCTTATCACCCAGGATCTCTCCATTGGCAGTCTCGCTTGCAACGAAATCGACCAACAAGGTAGTTAACTAGCTATTGACAATGACAACAATCAAAGACAATTAGCTATTATGATTATTATTTAATACTAATATAAAAATGAAAGATTTGATTGCTTGTTTGCATTGAATAGGCTCTGAAACTACTGGACCGATTTGAAAAATTCTTTCACTATTAGAATCCTACATTATCCCTGACGAACTTAGGCGAAAGTATATTATAAAAAAAAAGTAATAATAACATAACAATACTTTCTCTATAATGTACTCTTCCTTAGTAACACTCTAGGCAAAAAGAAGGATGAAAAATTTATAATAATTGAAATTTTTGTTAAATACATGGTTGGAGCTGGGGCGAGCCGCTAGTTATTTAATATTTTGACAAAATTGATTGAACAGAAACATTTCTGTACTTGGCCACAAATAATTATTTTTATAAAAGTGATTTTCATAATTATTTAACCATTTCATGTGATATGTATATTGATATATCCGATTTAATTATTAATTCATAAATACATATTAACATTACTCTTGAACAAAAAATTTGTAAGATACAAATAGAAACAATTTTTTTACTCATTCTTCCACTCCCAGACACGTTTAATGAACTCCTCCCGGCCCAGGTCGTGTCGCGTCAGCTTCTCCTCACGCCACAGCTTCCTCTCCACGACCACTTGGGTGGCGATGCCGGCGTGATCGCAGCCCGGATTCCACAGTGTGGTTCGACCATTCATTCTGTTAATAAATAAAGGACATTTGTATAAAATTCACCAATCAGTTATTTCCACAATGTTAATTTTCACAAAACAATAACTAAGAACCGACCATCATCAAATTAATCTTTCCACTGCAGCATATACTCCATTGCTAGGATGTGCCTCAACACTTGATCCTCTACAGCAGTGTAAAACTTTTTGAATGTTTAATTTCTTTACAGGTTGAAAGATTATGGCAACTCCCTTAGGCCATAGAAAGACAAAACGTTAGTAAATAAATTAAAATACTACATTTATGCAAATGGCAAGGGAAACTGGAGAATTGTTACTAACATCACCAATTTATACCTATGTGAACTAACGTGTTCTGATGGTAACATTAAAAGTAAAAAATTAAATATGTTTCAATTAGAAAGTGAGTTGATTAATTATTAGCATTTCAAAAATTGCATTTGACAATTTGACAATTTTTTGGAAAAATATACATGTCCATCCTTGTCATAGAAACTGTGTTTAGATTGTACTATTGTAGTGACCTTTGCTTTCCTCCTACGGCCAGTGATCCACTGAGTAAGGCTTCCATACATCCCTTGTTCACAACCCACAGATTCAAAAACGCTACTCTGCAGGTATCATTGTCATGACGATTATATTTCATAGAAATTCATTTGAAAAAACACGGTACACATTTATGAATAACCTGTTACCTGTGCCACCTGGTAATGGCATCCTCAACTGCATTTGTGAGAGCATGACCGAGATGCAGTGTCCCAGTAACATTCGGTGGTGGGATTACCATCACAAACTTCCCTTTTGGATTGTTTTCTAGAACTGATGTCCTCTGCAAAAAACATGCAATCTTTATATACATCGTTCATCATGTATAGTTAGTTAATTAGGTAAGTTAGTTAGTAGTTAGTTAATTAGACAAAAGCCACAAACCATTTCATAAAATCCCACCTGTATTTCCCAGAAGTGGTAGACAGAGGTGTGTAATATTGATTACAGGTACAATAGTACAGGATTACAGGTATTATTTTTTATTTTCATAACCTACATATTATTTCTCTATGAACTCACCCCATATTCAGGTTTGAAGAAACCCTCCTTCTCCCACCAAGAGTACCAAGCTGCTTCTACATATTGTGGGCTGTAAGATTCAGGCATATCTCCAGAAATGTCTTTCCGTTCACCTGGTGCAGTGTTGGCCGTATATACTGCACTCACCTTCAGTTCTTTTACTTTTTTCTATTAAATTGTAAGCAAAAGTTATTTGAAAACATCTATAAAAAACTTCATATGCACATAGAAGAAATACATTGCGATATAATTTTTTATAATTACATGTATAGTAGAAAGTACAATAATTATTTTAATATCTCTAAATATGTTATGATTGAGTACCATATTTTGGCTACCCATATCGTGAGAATAAAGGACATCAAAAAATGTCAATCACATGTACATATGTTTTATATAACTCAGTTTTAGTATGTGGCGTTTATTCTATGTAGCATATGGCGAAAAACAAATATAACTGACAAGGAATAATTTTAAAACCTAATAGCTAATATAATAATAATCTCTTCAGGGATGACTGACGTATAATACGAATCTTTTAAAAATATAATATATGCATAACTTAGGACCAGTCGAAAATTTTATATTTGTAAAGAATATAATTATTGGGAAATTCAAATGATGTAACTTTGTGAACAATACGCATAACGTGCCTTTCACTTGCATACCAAACAATCTGACTTATCTATGCTGAAAACTCTTTCAGTTGTGTGATATGAACAGTATAAAACTTAATATTTATAAAAGAATAAATCGATAAGTATAATAAACAACCTCAGGCTTATCTTTCTGACCAGCTGGCGCCACGCTCTTCTTGTCCAACTTGGCTTTCAACTTTTCTAACTTAGCAGCTTTCTTGGCTTCCTTCTCCAACTGTTTTGCTGATTTTTCCTGCGGCTGGTCTTCAGCAGCATCATTTTGAGGTTCATTATCAGTCATTGTATTTTAAAACCACCAAAATACTAACTATTCTGCTTCAATAACCAGATTAGCAGCTGAACGTGCTGATGACAATTTGAATATTGACGTGACTAATTTGACTTTGACATATTGACAGTGACACAGTTTTTTTCCGTGAATAATAAGCAACGATAGATACCAACCAGTGATTATTATGACGTAGTACAATAGCTAGTATTAAAATATAATTGTATATTAGTACTTACTTATTATATTGTGGGTTTAATTTTGAACAAAATATTTTTTCAAGCAGTGCTTACGTGACGAACTAAAATCATGCATTAAATGAAAATTTTGTCAACTCTTTTGTCTACGAAGGCGTCACGCCTGACGATTTGACGAATCGAAGCAATCGAAGTTGCACACACGCCATTTTGTTTTTAACTCTTGGCTTTGCTAGGGAAGCATCGAAGAGCGCTCTTGCAATTTTTATTTGAGAAACTGTTTATAATTAGATTGTTTGTGTGTTAATCGCTTTGTTTTTGTTGTTTACACTGCAATAGTCGTCATGTCGGATCGAGAGGTACTATTTTTAACTACGCAATTGGCGTTCGCGCCTCGCCTCGTGTTCGTTAATATTTCGCCGGGGCTTCACATTGTCGGTTATATTGGTCGTATGTTTTCAGAGAAGTCGTTCGAGAACTCGCAACGGATCCCGGGAGCCCGTTCCAAAGCCCCCCACCATGTCTCGGGGACACAGCCACAGCCGGTCTCGGACGCCGCCCCCGCCAAAAGCATCCAGCAGAAAATATAGAAGCCCGTAAGTTTCCCTCATTAGAAACAATATATTGACCACTAAAAGCAGTTTATTAGCATATTGGTCAAGTATAACTTAGGTTACTTCCGTAGTTTCCGTGATTATTGGCATAACCTCGCTGCCAAGGCAACGGTTGCGCAATGATGTGATTTACATGCAAAAAAACAACGTAAATGTTTTCGGTAATAACTTGTTCTATACAGAGTACTCTGCTATGTGCTTATTAGTAACGCTAGGTTATTTCATTAATAAATGGTCACATTTTATAATACAACTTTGTAAACTGAATACACTATTAAAATAATATAGTAATACATTGCACAAATTGTTAGCGTTGTTAAACGATTTTAATGTAACCATGGAAACTAATGTAAATTTATTCATGTGTCCTCTTTGTGTTTCTAGTTACCGACTAGTAAAAACCGACACACATGAGACAAATTAATTGAATATTCAACTAGTTTATCATCTATATCATTTGAAACCTAATTCACCATAATTTACTAATAATGTAACAATTGTTATTGCTATAACATTAGATAATGGTAAATAATAACATCCAATTTTGAATAATAAATGTAAACTAGGAATAATATTACTTGATGCTATGTTATAACAACAATTTCAGCACTTATATTTAAACCCCTATATGAGATAAGGGGTTAGATGATTGCCATATATCAGACACCAATCCACACATCAAGCTACACCTAGTATTTCAAGTTAAGAAAACCCGCTCATAGCTGCCACGGGGACCAACTGAGGACCACAATAGTAACAGTCATTCTTGAAACCACTTGAGAATGTCAGGCAGTCAACAGACTAGTCAATTTTACAAGAAGAAAACATTTTTTTTGTAAAGTTTTACATTTCCAAGGCTGTACAAAATTCCTATTGCACTTAAACAGAATAATAATATGAAATGTTTTTGTGAACATGATGAACCATCAATTTCTTTAAAATTCAATCCATTATCAGTTTTACTTGTTGAAATTTCCATCTATAGTTCCTATAGAGTTAATTTTTTTTTCTCTACATTTTTAATCCATATTGTAGTGACATGACATGTTGTGATTCTACTTGTCCTATTGATAATGCCATTTATATGATATTCTTATTCAGTTTTTCTAAATACCTAATCTTGATTTAACGAAAACTTAATTTAACAACACTATTAATATGTAAGTTTTTGCTCTAGTAAGTCTGTCTACCACATGTGCTATGTGTGTAGTGATTTACCACTACAGAAAGGAAAACAATTCATTTGAAAACAAAACAGCTTTATAAACAGATATATTTCAATTGCTATTGCTTGTTGGAGGCCAAAGTATTTTGCTGTTGTCAGGCCTACTGTTTCACACTGTGACGATGCCAGTGCTGGGTTTAGCTACCTCTTGCAACACCCTGGTAATGTGCTGCAAACCACTTAGCCTCAACTTTGTTAATCTTGAGTTTATGATATTTTCTTTATATAATGAACAATATCCATCATAGTTCAGGTAGCATTTGGTCATTATCCTGCTTTACCCTTTTTTTGTTTTGTTGAATATTGGTCTCCTCTCTTAGGGAGGAAGTTTGTGATAAATTTTCATGAATTCTTGTCATTAATATATAATTATACCTTACATATCAATTACATGGTAGGTTTAAAAACACAATTTATACCAGACTAAAAAAAATGTGTATGGTCTTAATCCTTTCAATCTGAGAGGAAACTCATGTTCCAACAATGGAACAATAAAAGGGTCAAATAAAAGTTACTCCCAAATATGTAAGGCGTTCTAATCTCCGATCTTAGGAGCCCAAGTCAATGTCAGCTACCCCATTACATTGCACGAAAGTAAAATGTATCAAGTTTTCTATAATAACTATGTACAATAGATGTGCATAATCTGGATGGGGAGTGGTGGAGGAGTGGGGGGATATAGTGACACTTTGTTGTTTTTGACGTAATTTTTATCGGAACGTATCGTTTCACGCATAATGGTCGTACAGATAAAATATTCGCTCAATAGTGTGTAACACGTACGCTTGGTAGTTACGATATTTAAGTGAGATTACGTACGCGCGCCGCGCCACTGAAACTGCTCGGTTGTTTCTAGGTGGAAATATGTGCTGTGGCGTATTTGTTTCGCTCGTTGAAGTTGCTTATCACTAGGGCATCTTTGTAACTTCTATGCTTATGTGAAGTTTGCAAATTTACTTCAATTTCAGTTTTATACCGATATAGATAAACTATTTACGAATGTGGAAGATGCACGACAGGTCTGTAAAGAAAGGGATATTTGATACTCTGTGCTCATTGCCTATCCTCATTCAGGACCTAGCGTGATTATATAATGATAAAATAGAAAATTATTTAAATAATTTTTCTTGAAATAATGATCCGCGTATTTTCTTAGCGCTTGAGAACTTGTTGCTATTGAAATATAGGCTTACCTACTAAATTAGGCTGGACCCCTTAATTAAAAAATCGCCAAATGCAATTGGGCTAAATGTTAGTGGCATATAAAGATAAGAGAGCATCAGTATGAGGATAAATATTTGAATTAACTTATTTGTATGTTATTATTAACAGTGTAAAGTTATCAAGTCGTAAGTACTATTGGGTCAACATGTTGGCGTGCTGTGTGTCTTTATCTTTATGGTTGCGCGATAAGGCGCGAAATTATTTATTGTATCGTACATTTTAAGTTTACATTTAAACACTGTAGTCAACTTTGCTTTTGCAAAATGGATGTACATAGTTTTCAGGCACAAAAATAGTGTATGTGTTAGATAGACAAGGATAAAACTGTTGATGATAAAACAGATTATCACAAATGAACAAATTTAAATTGAAAGATTTGAAAGCAAAATTTATTACAACTGTGCTTCATGTTTCATATTGTCATCAGAGAAATCTTTTTCAAGTTTTTTAAAGTAACATCACGCTGGGATGACCCCAGAAGAGGTAGGCATAGGAATATAGAAAACTCCCACATTTCATCAGTTACCTTTACATCCCGCTATTGAATAGGTGGTGAGCCTATTGCTATACACCGGGCACATATCCAGACTCGAAGCCACTACTAGAAATTTTTTTTGTTTTTAAAGCACATTAAATAAGTAATTGAAGTAAAAAATCTATAAAAATCCTATACAAAAGTCTGGGTGTGGCAAATGAAAACATAAACTAATTTACGCTATTTTTATAAATATTTCATAATTTTCAAGAGAGGTGTAACTAAATGCATTATTAAACCAATTAGTTAAGCATTCACAACTTGATATGTGAAGTTTCTCATATAAAGTTCTTTATTTTTGTTAAACAGCATATGCATGTGTATGTCATTTGAATCATTATCATAGTTTTATAATCTTTTCTAAGAATATTTCAGCCACTCAAATTTTGTCAAGTTATTTCTTAGCTAATGGTATGTTTTTCATTACTGTAGAACGTTACCCAGTTATGCAGAAAGTATTCTTATTTTAATCTTGCCAGGTAGTTCCTGAGATTTGTTATTTAAAACGAATGTTTTGAAATTGAAATATTGACCAAAAAATCAAGTTTTACAAACCATAATAACATACTGGTAGTGCATTACTACTTGGCGACACTAATCGACGATTTTTATTGCAGATGTTTTATTTTTCAATCAGCAGCAGGAGTTTCTGTACACCACTTAGCAACGATTTGCATATTTGAAATAACAATCGAGATGCTAATTTAGATGTACATACAGCAATACCCCACGTACTTTGGTATAATTTCACAATCTCGCCATAGTATACTTTACGCAATTATACGCAAGACATTGATTTCACGCAATAACGTGCCACATGGCACAGTTCTGTTATCCTTATCCCATTTCCTGTTGCTATGTGCACGCTAATGTCGGTGGTCGCTTTGGCAGGACTCGGTCCCGCTCGGGCTCGCCGCGGCGCGGGTACCGCTCGGCGCGCTACTCCCGCAGCCGCTCGCGCTCGTACTCGCCGCGCGGCTCCTACCGCCGCTCGCACTCGCACAGCCCCATGTCCTCGCGTCGGCGGCACCTCAGTGATCGGGTAACGTGCGATTATTAATCTGTCTACACTACCATATACATACACTACCACTTCACTTGCAGTATTAGAAATAGAATCAAACACATTTCAATCCAGTTCATCGTCCATGTACTCCTACTCTCTCTCGTTTTTACATACACACATTATGACAATCGATATTTTCATCCACTTTGATTCAAACAATTGGTGATTGATGAAAGAATAACAGATGAATGTTTTTTTTATAACTCATTTATTACAAATCGAGAATGTTCTTATTACCAACAAAATTAAATAACTCGATATTAAGACCCTAAAGCTTTCGAAAAGGATTAGGGAAAAGTTGAAATTTTAGCATGGGATGTGACTCTAAATTCACTGAGTGTCGCAGATGGTTTCCGAATGTGTGGACACTTACACTGTACAAATTGTAATGTAGGACTCGCCTAACATACTAGTTTTAAGAGTCGCAACAAATTAAATATGGACATTCGCTTACTTTGATATAATGACAACAAAATATTAAACAAATGCAGGGACTGTTTACTTGTATCACACTTGTTTTGGCGTACCAAAAACACCTTAATGTATATTTTACAAATCAGCACTTTTTTGTTTTTAAGCATCATATTACACATTGCTTAAAAAGAAATTTTCGTTGTATACTATAGGTCTCCAAGTTAGCAGAGAGCCCGTCTGCTGTACGGTACGAAGTGGGCGGGGGACATAAAAAGAACGGCGCATCTATAAGCGATTTACATGTAAATATTACATAATAGATACATCTGACGATATTTAAAATTATTATATTGTATAGAGATATATTTGATAATACTTTTTTTTGATGCCGCAATATCAACAGTTGCGAGTTCATCTCACATACGCAACACATACGGTTTGAAAACAGACTTTAGAATGTTTTCAAGGGACAAGTATAAGTTAATGAAGAAATATTACTTATTTGGGGTTTAGGTTCACTAATCATGACTATAAGAAAAACTTAAAATGTCTTATACACTCACGGGCACGGAAACTTGGCCAAGCATAAAATTTGTCATAATTTCAGTTTTTTTAGTTTACACTGGAAATTTAGGCCAATTTTGATCGTTGTTTATCCAATTAACGTCTTCAATCATTTTTTACTCATAAATAATGTTTTTTAAAGTTTATAATGAAGTTTAAGCGCAAAATCACATTTACACAAAATTAAACATTGCAGTTTTGAACACTAGTAATTAAAACCTGTTTGATCTTTGATAACATCTTGTACTTTTTAATATCGTGTGTTTCCTCCTCTAGCCCTTATATGACCGCCTGCATTCGGTTTGGCATGCTTTGGATTTAATTTTTGATGTCCACTTGCGACAAGTGGCGCCAGGCAGTCAGTGCAGCATCTCGAAACCGGCTAAGGGTTTGTAGTGGGTTCGATGCGCTTTTAATTGTCGTTTTCCCAAATGTGCTCTATTGGGTTTAAGTCAGGGCTGCGAGCTGGCCACTGCAATTTTTGAATACCAACCTCTTCAAGTTACTCATTTACGATATGAGCGACGTGTGGACGTGCATTATCATGCATTAAAATGAATTGGTCATATCCAATAGAACCTCCTAAGGGTACAACATGTTCTTGAAGGATAAGGAAGGAAGGATTGCAGTTAGAGCGCTATTGACGATGACGAATTCTGTACGTGCATCAGAACTAACGCCACCCCATACCATTATAGAGCCTCCACCAAACTCACTGTTGGAGCGGTAGTAATCGCCAGATATCGTTCACCTTTCATTGTTGTCCATTGTCGACCATCAGGTGCATTTAAAGCGATCCTGCACTCAGCCGTAAACAAAACCTTTGGCCATTGTTCATTAGACCAGTTAGCATGTACGTCTTCTCACCGTACGCTCACTAACATTTTGCATTTCTGGAGATTTGAAGCCGCTGCCGGATCTCTAACACGATAAAGCGGTCGTCATGAGCTGACTTGCAACGTCCACCACTATTACCTAGTCTGCGTGTGTAGCGACCAGTCTCTTGTCTACCATTTTTGTGCATATATTATTGCATCGAAGAACGCGGTACGTTAAGGATAGTAGCCACTTCACGATGAGTTATCCATTGTTTGTCTAATGCCACTGCTTGTGCTATCTGACTTCGTGACAAATGCATCTTTATCCAGGCATCCTGAGGCGCCTCTAAAGGTTTATTCATCACAATAAAACCAAAGAAGTTGTTAACTTGATACTTGCAAATTCCAGAACACAATTAAAACGTACACTTCGTCGGATAAATGACACAGTTCAACTAAACGTCATAAACCATACCAAAATGCACTTCAACTTAGTTAATTACCCTCTTAGGATTAACGTAAACATTATTTCTACCCACTTATACAATAAGAACGAAGCTAGACAAAGTTAAAAATTTGTTATCACATGTTATGTGTTTGGCCAAGGTTCCGTGCTGCTGAGTGTATTTATTAATAAGGAAATGGAGGTAGTCAGCGACTTTACATAATATATAGAGAGTATTACCGTGCTTGAAGACCGATGCTTTTTAAGAGTGTTTCACTACTCACCTTTAGATGTTTATTTCTTATGTACCTACTTTAAAGTAGCTATAGTAAATGAAAACAATTATTTATGTGCAGTGTACATTTTACTGACAGTAACTGACACTACTCGTTTGCTTATGTGTATACTCCCTTTTACTCGCGCACATACCGCAGAAGGACTCTCTGCTATGTTGGAGACATATAAAATTATACTCTCAACTTTAAAGTATGTACAATCACTGCTAATATAATCTTTGACTGGACTGTTGGTTCAGTGAGTTATTCTAATTACTAAGTGGGTCTGATACCCATCAAAAATAAATATTCTTGTAAAGAGCACAAATTTCTGGGTATAAAAATACTCTGTGATTATACATGTGTATGTTCATTAGTTGTCCATTTACCAAAGCTCAAGCTCTACTTAATTTCGAATCAGGCTCAGATGCGAGTATTTAGAAATATTGAAGAATATTGTTTATTACCAGTTCTAGTATTAGGATTGACATATTTGATTTATTAATTCCAAATATGATATATGATCGTTTGTTTATTTATTATATTTTCTCTTTTTCGACTGTTGTATAAATCAACAACAATCGTTTTACGATAAAAATAAATACTTCTTAAAGTATCCAGTCAGTTTTACTTAGATGCCATTGAAATGTGCCAAACATTGGCAAATTTTCGATATCTTTAAGTGCTCTTGTTTAACAATATATATGATATCAATTATTGTAGCCGAGGACAGCATCTTAAGGAAATGGTTGATTTTGTGTTTTATTTGCCATTCTCAACAGGAGAATCCAACACCGTCCCGTTGCCTCGGAGTGTTCGGCCTCAGTCTGTACACGACTGAACAGCAGATTAACCACATCTTCTCTAAATACGGCCCCGTGGACAAAGTTCAAGTTGTTATTGACGCTAAGGTAAAGAAGGATAACAATTTATGTATAATTGAGAGACCCTAATTATGTGTTACTGTCGTGTCCGCGGAGTGTGAAGCGTGAAGCAACGACCGAGAAACCCTTCTTAAAGTTTGTAATCCATATTCGTTTAAGTTTTAAAGTAACGAGAATTTTTTTGGTCGATGTTATCATGTATATGCTCTGTAGTTATATTAATGCAGCCGAAATGGATTACAGAAGTAAGTAGGCTCATGTAGACATAACAACTAGTTATAACAATTTTATATTATGTACATTTGCTTATTGTCAATTATTAATGTTCAAAAAAGTGTGAATGTACAATAGTTGACACTGGTCTACTGGTTCTCTGTTCTATTAATGATTCACTGAAGACATTTTTTATTGAAAAATAGTTGAGTAAACATATCATTCTGCTGCTTGATCGTATTCCAGCCAGAATCTTATTGTAAATAATATTTCACAGTAATAAGATAGGATAAGAATTTCATCATTGTATATTATTTATATTGTAGACCGGTCGCTCCAGAGGTTTCTGCTTCGTGTACTTCGAGTCTCAGGACGACGCGAAAGTGGCGAAGAATGAGTGCACCGGAATGGAGATCGACGGGCGCCGCATCAGAGTAGATTACTCTATCACACAGCGTGCTCACACTCCCACGCCGGGCATTTACATGGGCAAACCCACGTGAGTATCTTTTATAAAGTGAATAAGCTGTATGGCGTTGTATCTGTTAATATCATTTTGTGTAATGTTAAAGTCATTATAGAAAAAAATCTGAAACAACATCTAAAGTTCCACATGGGATCTAATATGTAAATGTTGAAGTTCTCAACCACAAACTAGTTTAATTTTTAATTTTTGAAATTGAAAAACAAGCTCTGCAATTTAGCAGCTGGAATTAGTACAACGCTGATGATGTTGTAATGGGTACTTTTAAAACTTGGCAAGTTGTAGGTGAACACTTATAATTACACATTTTAGTAACATTGTGTTAAAAGAGTAACACAAACATACACAAATTTTCTCATTAAAATAATAGAAGTTACATTAAAAGATGAACAACATCACATTGCACATTATGTATAAATCACCAACAGTTGACATATTGCCACACATTGAACACATTTTTAATGCTGTGGTGTTCAACTGTTGAACAACATCTTATAAATAGAATTAGAGTAAGCTTACTCGGAGCTAGGTTTGCTTACTAAAGGCCTATTTGTACATTTTACGGAATGCAAATGTACATAAAAAATATATTTGACACAGACATTTCTAGATTCAAATTATTTATCAGAATTTTGGCAGTTTAGGAATGGATTCAGGTCTCTTTTTCTTTCAGAGTAATTGTTCGAGTGTATCATGCATTGAATGAATTTAATACCCATTGACATTCTGTAGCAGAAAGTCTCTTGTGGGTTTTGTTCATATTTTGTTCACAAACCAAGGACTAAAAGCATAGAGCATAGCGTTATTTATTTAAGTCACAG
>DWDW01000029.1:0-21913 GCA_018245635.1 Mimoniades versicolor eupheme | reverse complement strand
CTTCTGCCTGCAGCCCTTCGCAGATCGTCATCCCACCTGGCCGGAGGGCGTCCTACACTACGATTTCCGAACTCCAGAACTCGCTTACTCCACCGAATATCCGCTCGTCGGCAGATATGACCAGCCCATAACAAAAAAATATACAAAAAAAATGTACGGATCTATATGCTCCTTTGAAGACTGCTGCAGGTTTAATATTTCCCATAACAACATAGCTTTTTAACACACACAGAAATACACTGAAAAACCATCATCATAGCAATAACGTCTTATTTCTGATTGATTTCACTTGATTTTAGTTCAGCTTATGCCTAGCTGATATTTGTGAGTACGCATGAACCACTTACATCGTGCACATGTGAACAATACATATACGATTGTTACGTCAATGTTAAAAAAATTCAAAACATAAGACCTTATTAAAATATTCAATGCCAATACGGAACGCAACTTTACCACCTACCTATGTTATACATACATATACCTAACGAAAGTGTCACCTGTCACTTAATTAAAAAATTCTTCCGCTTTGATCTTGTTGCATTCAAGGTGTTTAATTTTGTTTCCTACCCTAATACAAGCCCTAAGCTTTAAACATATCAGTCATATTGTCATTACCTATAAATATTTGACTTTTTTTAAGGTTGTTTTATGGAATTAATTTAATACTAAACTAATTTTATTAAATCATGTTCTAGAATGTTCTCTAGTATATGTATTTGATGAAAACAACAATTAATAATTGTTACATTCATTTAACAAGAACCTTCATTTAAGGGCAGTTCTGTTGTTCGCCGGAGGCTCACAAACAATGTTCAGAGAAAACAATCCAATACTCTATAATTTACATCTAAAACTCAGCTTGTACTTACCTTAAATTATTTAATTATATAGTTGGTTACACCCCCGCGCATGTAACTAGTATTCCTTAAGGTTGATTAAGGATAGCGGCCTCTGACAAACTAAACTACGTATTCTATGACGGAATTATTATACCGCAACTAAGTTTACAATATTTTCTATATTTCGTGAGCGAAGGCAAAGTAATGCTATTTATGCACCTACGAGTACTATCTTTCTACGTGTGATCGTATCTGACACATTTCGGGATTATAAAACAGATTAGTCGAAAAACAAAGTTTTATCTATTATAACATTTGTATGACTAGAACATGTATTTGATTGGGCCGCTTACTCAGTGGCTCGTGGCCTTGACTGCTGCGCTGGTAAGTGGCGGTTCGATTTTCACTCAAATCAAAAATATTTGTTTTGAGCATGTATATTTTTAGGTGTGGGTGTATTATCTGGTTTGAAATCAGAGAGCGGAGTTCGAACTGCCCAGAAAAGTTTGATTCGTCTATCATTTATAACAATAAATTGATCATTACAAACGAAAACATTTCGAAATGCATCGTTTAATATTATGAATTTTTAATAACTGCATGAATTAACGTAACGTGGTTCGTTCCGTCCGTGCCTCAATGAAATATGCCTATTGGAAACTAATTGTTAACCGATCGTTTCGGTGGGCTTAACATTTAAATTGAATAATGATTGATGTGCATACAGCACAAGGAACATACCAACGAAATAACAGACTGGAAAGTCTCCGGTTAAAAAAAGAGAATGGGGCAATATTTTATATTTGAATACTTAGTAGGCACTCGTTTATCTCCCTCGGGAGTTATTGATATTAGTTTGGTATTTTTAAGCGGCGGAAATAGAAGCAAAAATATCTATGGTAAGCTGCAATCACATTATTATTTTTTTTTATAACAATTGGAGTTGATGTAATCTATTTTGGATAGAACTTTATTCTTTCTCATTGATATATGCAATTTTAAAATAATTAAAAAAAAATCATATTTTATCATGACAACATATCAAAATTTAAATGCCTTAAATATTAAGACAGAAAAGTATCAACAGAAACTTCTCATAGAAGAAGCATCGCTTGAAGGTGCATACCACTTCGTACTCAGATATTTGCAACTTTAACTTAATCATAGACAAAGAATTTTGCCAAACAACCCCTAATACAACGAAGTACATAGTTTATTAATATTTATCTAGATTGACAGTCGCGTTGGTCGTGTTGGTTGCAAACGCGACTGTCTATCAAGTGGTCCGGGGTTCAAATCCCGGGTGGAATTTCCAGTAGCGGCCCGGAGTCTGGGATATGTATCCGGTATATAACAATAGGCTCAACCCATATTCCATAGTGGGACGTAAACGTCTCTGGTGAAACGTAAAATTACAATTTATTTATTACAATACCCTCCTCTGCCTACGTCTACCTAGCGTGATGTTACGTATGTATGTATATTACGTACTTAAATTGATAACGAAATCATCATAAAACGTAGCCCCTATTGGCGAGATACAGACAATATTAATGTGCCAATTACAAGCTAGAATATCCATAAACTGCGCGCTTATTGCTCAATACTCGTGTTGCCGGTTAAATAATTCAAATTGTATCGCACTGCAGTAGCGGTACGGGAATTGCATTGTTGTGATAAATGGTACAAGAGCCGTATTTGATTACGAATTTATACAATGAAGTCGTATATATATATATATATATCAAGATTTAAATTCGCATTCAAATTCTTTATTCTATAAGTTATTATAAATAGGTAGACATTTCTTGAAGCCGTTTAGTAAGTGTAAATACATATATGTAGGTACTTACACTTGTGACAGACAGCTCCACACTTCCATAACTCATACATAAATTTTATTTTTAATAATTAATGAATAATTCATAAATACTCGTAAATAATATCTTAAGATGTAAAAGATAAATCACGCCTTAACTGTTCCGGTAGGGTAGGCAGAGGACTGCACTACGACACTGTCCACCAGTTTTGTTGTACGTCGCAATGAATAGGAGGTGTGAGCTTATTGTCACACCGTGCACATATCCAGACTTCGAGTAACTTCGGGGAATTCAAGCAAACAAAATTAACAATACTTAGATGTAATACATATACAGAAATAGGCAGTCCAAACACAAATGTATTGCGACAGTGACGCTTTGCTTTATCCACTAAGGATTTCCTCTCAGAAACCTAAAACGGATCACTTACCTAAGATTGTGATCTATACAAAACAACTGTATAACTGTCGCCTAAGGAACAGTAAAACTAAAGAACAGCAAGATTAAGCTTTCATAAGGAAACAAATAAAGAGTAACCTATTGCGTTAAGTTTACATTTCTGTTACTTCTCTTACGTCGGGCGCTTCGAAATAGTGACATATTACGTCATACCTAGGAATTATATAGGTGTGTGACAGTTAAATTATGCGCAATACGTGACATTGTAACATAGCACGCTGATTTATACATACCTCGAACCTACCATTCGCGAATTATTGTACCATTAGCATTTACGCATAATAAGTTTCCTTTAACATTAATTTTTTTTTGTTATTATATAAAGTTATTTTAATATATTGTTTATTTATTATTTTTCAGCAGAAACAAGCTTTTAAGTTATTCCGTATAAAATATGTCGATTTCAAATCATACACCTAAAATATAAAATGCGAGGTTAAATTAAGAAAAAAAATTGTAATTGTAATAAATGAATACAATATTCTTGTGCTCACTTATACGTCAGCGTAATAAACAGTTTATGATATGAACGAAAAACATCCTCAACAAGATTGAATAATATTAGGAAAACAACATCGGTCGTGCTGAATTGTTAGGGAAAGTCGTCAACGAACAGTGCGTATGTTGACTATAAAGATTACTGCTATCAGCATTTTCTCGACAGATGACGTTCACAATATACTCACCGGCTCTCCGACTAACACGTGACCATTAAAATGAAAACGAGGTTGACAGCAGCAAGCGAACAGTTGAATGGGCACCGCTGGTCACGGCTTCCACGACCTCTAAAAATTACCATTGAGTGCAGTGAGTGGTCCGCGCGGAGTCCATTTATGGCCAGGCTAGGGTCAACACGAGCAATGTACGGACTTAATTATGCACAACTTTCGCGTTTAACTAGTGGTCGATCTATTCAAGTTAGCAAAAAAAACACAATTGTAGAATAAAAAGATTGATCTTAACAATTACCGACTTGCATTATTTTTTATGCGTGGCGAGTAGCAAAATGAACCGGCAATAGTCAAATATAGTAGCTGCTACCCAAAGACATCTCCAACCTAGCCTTGGACTGAACTGTAAATATCAACTACTTATTTTAATTTACGAGCACATTGCGTTGCGTTGCGTGTTGCTGTCAGTTAATTTGATTCAATTGATAACAGGATTTGAATTAATGTATAGCATTAATTTGTACAGGAACAGAAGCTTTAGTAACATACGCACATCTTAATGTGACTGTTATTAGTAACAGCTTGTGTATCTTTCCTATTCTAGTAATTAAAAAGCGCTATGATTTGTGAAATCTGAAATAGTATACATATGAAGCGACAGCGAAATCCTTCACAACGAACCACACCTCACCTCGCTTTAATAATAATTATATCACTCTAGCAATAGGTATAGCCCTGGCTCTACCGCGGCCTGACCCTATAAATGATACAAGTGACGGTAACTTGTATAAGACAACAATGCAGCTGTACAATCTACAACACAGCACATCAACAACAATAACAGACTGCACCCTGTATCTTGATTGAATTACAATTTCCAAGATAAAGCAACCGAACAACAAATAACTCAATCGAATATTTAAAACATTAAAATCCGTTTCCCCATTAATAAAAGCAAGTAATCCTCCTATCGTTGAAACGGAATTATTAGCTGGATATACATATGTACATATGTACAAACATACATCCAGTTTCTCCCTATTTCCCGTCACATTTCCCAGGCTTTCCCGTGTCTTAGGAACCGGTTGCGAGCGATCAATCGTGTCTATATCAGATTGTCTATTAACACTAATCATGCTTGCGTCTTGCGCGTTATTGCAAAAACGTTCTCGCACTTGAGAAATTCTCGCGGTTTGCGTTACAATGCCATTATGTTGTGCTGTTAGCGTTGTTAACTTACCTTGTATATCGAACATTGCGCAATGTACCTTAAACACAGATGTATGGAATAGGATAACACATGTGTATATAATTATGTAGGTACTCGCATTACTCGGTCATGACATTAAAAGTTTCTTGAACATCGTATTCACGTAATCCTTGACTGTCCATGTTTACTTGTGTTATACATTAATGAATGCAAAGGTATTAAACCAAGCAAATAATACGAAACAAAAATTCTAAATAATTTCAATGTACCGATTATCTCATCATACGAACACAAGAACACAAGACGATGACTACAAGTAAACATTTGATATTCTCCACGGCTATGAACAGATGAGAGGGTCAATGCCCAAAACAAATGCAGTCAGTGAGTCAATTGGATAATCATCGTAATTGTGGACGATAGGAGCGTAGCACGTCCGACCAGTGTGTACGGCTATCGGCGGCATCGAGCATCGAGTGAAGCCTGAAGGTGTCAAGAACACCTCATGGATCTTTAGACACAAATATACTCGCGCACGCAATCACCAACGCTAATCGGTGAATTCACACATCCCACACATCACACAGCTTAATTCCATTGATGCTAGTTACGCGCACGCAAAAACCGGAAGATCGACTCTGTACACACTTGAGTACGTTGTCATTTTCACAGCGAACAAAGAAATTTTACAGATTTACTGTACTTACGCAATAAATACATTTTTTAAGTGTCACAACATAGAAATATTCAATGTCATTGCAGCAATCTTTGTATAAATTGCAACTTAATTGACTGCAACGTTGGTATACATATATGACATAACCTATTACTAGGCATGTGTCTGTCCTACCTGTATGTATGATTACAACTCCAACACATGATTCCATTGCGGTTTGGACGAAGAGTCGATTTAGTTACCCCATTAACTGCTCGATTTGGGCGAAGCCTCATAAAGGCCTCATTCGAGTTTTTAAAATCGCTTTCAGTGGAAAGTTAACTTAACTCATTTACAAGTCGCGTGTTGTAATTCGCTTGCGGAATTCAATTTTGAGTGTTCATAACACTTCAATAAGATGAGCGGAACCAGCTTAAATGGTTTTTTTATATGTGATTATTATGTTTTAGAAACTTGATAAAACTAGCACGTTTTAACATAAAGGTTTTTCTTTCTTCTAGAAAGCACCTTAACTAACATATTTCGATGTCTTAAGGAACTATCGAAAGTTGATTTCAGACATATTGAACAAATTTAAATTTTATTTATTCAAAATTGGTTCATTAGAACACTTTTTGTTTTTTTAAAGACTATTTAATTTAATGTCATAATATGTATGTACAATGTAACATTTTACATAACTATGTTAGATTGTAGCATATACAAGAACTTGCATGCACTAATTTCTAAAATATTAGAAAATACAAGTATTTTGTGGCGAGGCGGACATTGTCTCTTATCGCATTTTCTATTCGCGCCGCCACTGCCTGCGACATGCAACGTCGACCGCACTGAATATGCCAATTACTTTTTATCGCGGCTTGCATATGGGGTGTGGTTTTTTGCGCGTTGTGAACGAACATGCAACAATAGGTAGGCAAGGTCGAGGACACCTGTTATCTAATGTGAGACACGAACGTGAACTACTATTATAGTTCTCTATAAATGTCTCTCTTCTCTACATTGTAATTGTCGCTATACATCATTAAGCTACACGTACTAATAGACAGTACTAGTATGTCGTGTGATGAAATATGGGGTGTAATACGTAAATAAAAATGATATCCGTCAAAATGCCTAAAACCAGTATGTCCACAAATTAGTAACTTTATGAATCAAGTAATTTATATTATTAAAGTATATAATTTTTTTTTGTAGTACTAATCTATAATAATTAAAAAATGAGAGAAAAGCTGTATTGAAAACTTAGGTATTAGGCAATAAAAAATGTATTAAATGATACATTGCCTGCGAATGCTATCGTTTGCCAGGTATATTATTAATCCCAACTTTAGACTACAAAAGAAACTCTGAGCAAACCAGAATGGCCCGATATTAAACCACCCCTCCTACTTATACATTTTTGTATCAAAACTGCCCAGTTAAAGAACTTGCGTGATGTATGTTGTAGTAATTTAATACATACGAGTGCTGAGAACTTTTTCGTTCGGCTTTTATCCTTGTCTTTCACACTTACGGAGCGTATTAAGCCGGTGAAAGCAATAATTTAAACGACTTGATTTAAAAAAATCATTAAGTTTCATTTATTGAAAACTTTTGATAAAATGTAAGGTAAAATTTAAAAATGAATTAATTAATATTAAATGATTAATTAATATTTAATAATAGTTTAACATTTAATAATTATTAATATTTAATAACTAGCTCTTGCCCGCGACTTCGTCCGCGTGGTTATGAAGATATGCATTAGGTATACTACTAAGTTGTTTGACGCAAATTATTATTTTTATAAGTCACTCGCAATGCTTATCACACTAAGTAACTTTTTAAAACTACCATTAAATAAAGGACATTGTCCACTTTGTATGAGCGTTTTGGCTGATAAATTTATAAATTTTCATACTGCTAAGTCCAGAAATGAGAAATACATACATACAAAATTTACCCTCCCGTTTTACCTCTTTAAAAGAGAATTTTGTTTATTTTACCAACACAGATCATTTTTAATTGTAATCGAGAACATAAGTACCTATGTACCTACCTATTTTCATTCGTCTAAGTCTAGAATTGAAAAATTTCCATACAAACTTCAACCTCCCATTTCACCCCCTTAGGGGTTGAATTTCATAAAATCCCATCTTAGTGAGCACTTACGTCCTTAAAAGAACCCGCATGCAAAATTTGAAACTAATAGCACTTGTAGTTTCTGAGATTTCGTGATGAGTGAGTGAGAGAGTGAGAGACCTTTCGCTTTTATATATATACCTAGATATAATCTACGCCATATAATACAGGATTTAAAGAATTTATAGTATTCTAATAGAATTGAAATGAAACGCCTTAGCATCATAATTTATAACTTCACAAAGATAAAAGCCTTTACTTCCTCGATTATGTATTAATTGATAATTGGTTATTATAAAACAAGTCATTTAAAAAACTATATAACTTTTATATCCATACATCCTGTGCGGATGGAGTCGACGTCACAAACGAGGTGTTGAAGAAGCGTCTTCGACTGGCAACGGAAGCGGCGCCGGCGCCGATACTATTGTCACGAGTTCTTTCCACGTAACTTCCTTTGCAGGAAAATAAAACAGAAATAGTTTTTTTTCACTCACGCATATTTGTCGTAATCTTCACCATGAAATTGTGTCTGACCATGTCAGATTTGTATCAATAAATAAAAAACTACTCTAAAGATGGCCAAAATTGCATGTAATCTAATAATAACGCAAATTTATTTTCAATTATATGTAATAAAAAAATATTCGTGAAAATTACAGTTCAGAGAACTTCCTGTCAGAGATGCAGCTTCAACAGCAACCTTCGCACCTTCACGAGCATATGATAAGCAGCTTCCATATTTATACTATCGTGTCACAGTATGTATAATGATTATGGAAGCCGGATAGCTACTAAGATTTACAGCATTCAACTAAATCCTTAAAAGAACATTAGTCTATGGATAATTTGAAGTAAGGTGTCTGGAATGTATCATTGTACGGCACGACATCAATCGGGTATACTAATCACTTAATACAAAGTACTTAGAATGCAAGTTTATTAAGATCTGAAAATAAACTGTTTGATTCCAATGTGTTGGCCAAACATTCGATGTTATTGGTTATAATCGACGTAGCATGCGTGCGAGCGTTAATGGACTATATCCGAATAGCCATTCATTTCAATCACCGAACCCCGGTCTCCCCTCTTATCGCGTTTGCTACTTAGCTAGTTATATGAAAAGTTACCTTATGAAAGTTTTTTATACACTCTTTTTATGCAATAGGTAGGTACTTTACACTGTGGAAAACATAAACATACATTTAAAACAAACGAGTACATTTATTAAGTAATTAATATTAATCCTTGCACAAAGTCTCTTTTTCTCATTACTTTTAAGATTATAGTGTACAAAATAAATAAATAAATAAAATGATGTTTTTAATATACATACGACAATAAAATTCAGTGTATTGTGGCTGAGAAGTTATATTAAGTTAGTAAGTTAGTAACACTGCTTTTTTTTTTCATATTTCACCTTAAAACCTCCCCTTGATAGCAATTTCCTTAATTGAAGTTCACTGAGGGTAGATCAAAATGTGAGGGTAGATATAAGCGTAGTTATTGATATTTATGGATAACGTAACCACTCATTCATATAATAATTTACCAGTCAATGCACATAATGTTGGCTGCACATCTATGTATATATCGAGAACAATTCTGATATAATTAAGCTATATTACACTTCTTACAAAGAGTATTTCTTTCGTACGATTTAAAAATTCAAATCATCAGCTATTTACAGCTAAGATACACAATCGTTAAAAAATCTTATTTAAATTACAATAAATCATAAATAAATATTTTAGAAGATATGTTACATAGGTATACAACATAATCAAAATCCAAAATATTTTCGTAATAAATTAAATTCATACAAATATTTACCTTAATTCTCGACCGCGTAAATGCACGTTTTGTAAAAAAGAAGATTTAATATTAAGAAGCGCCAAATAATTTGTAACTTGTAAATTATATTGCATTGCCTTAAAACAGCGTTGTTGAACTACGTAAATTGTAAAACACTCGTAACTACTCGTCTAAATCTACATCCGGAGTATTACGATAGTCACGTGAAACAACAAAGCACGTGGTTCTCGGATGATTAAACTAGAGTGGAAGTCATCATGAGCTTTTGAAGCATCCAAGCGAACGATCGATCCCAATCATTGGCAAAGATTATCTACTATAAAATTATTTGAAAACCATTTTTGTAGCACCATACTGGATTTTCTTGTACTTGGCTTGACTAATATACAGTCATTATATGGTAAAATGGTAGTGGTATGTGGTATTGTATGTGGTAAAATATGCTCTAAGCCTACACCAACGAAGGGTCAACATTTGCCCAACAATGAAAGACAGTAAACGTGCAAAATGATTAGCAACTAGACTACAATAAAAAGGACTTTATCATATAGTGAACCAAATAGAACCAGCTGATTAACTTCAGACTGCAAAGATATGACGTCATTGATAAATAATGCGTATGAATGTATGTCTTTGTTACTTCTTGCGCATACCGTACTTTAAAAAAGTTAACAGTTACACAAAATGGCAGATTAATAAAAGCTTAAATGTTACTCGCAAGTCCTTCCTGGCCGTGGGTTTCGTGGACTATAAAAGAACACCGAGGGCAACAAATTCCGACTCCGAGCTTCAATTACGTATTGCATACCTTATCTAAATTACATGTTGGAAACATCACACTAAATACGACGTGGATAACATGCATTTTTATGAAGCCTTATCAAATGAACAGATTCACGAAAGCTATTAATTACTGGATATTCTAAGCTAAGTAATCAACAATAATGAAAACATTGAATCCATATATAAAAGCTAGAATGCGATCGACTGGATAAATTTGCCCTACACGACATTAGATTGAGTCATTATGATCACTGTACCGAGAAATCGTTTTGACCCTCCAGCGAAGATTAATGTAATTACAAAGCTTATTTCATACAATCAAAACTACCATCATATCTTGGGCTAGTCCTTTACGACGGCGAAGAAGATAATAATAACGATAAAAGCCTTGCAGTCATGGGGCTTTAAAGTGGATCATGTTATATTTTTAGGTATAAACCGGACAAACTGGCATGCGGACCACCTGACGATAAGGATCGCATACATCTCGCCAGTTTTAAACTTCTTATTGTACTGAAATATCACAAAACATTATTACTCATCATTCAAACCTGTCGTTCTGCATAACCATTTACTACATCTCTGAATTTAAAAAAAAATACTCTGTTCTTAACATTAAACAATTGTTGTGGGGACCTAATTCCGACTGTTTAAGTATGGGGCAGGATGACCGTAGATACAATGAGCTAATAAATAGCTTTTCGCTGTCTGGAATCATGCTTTTGTAATGTGGTTAGGGCCCTCAATGTTTAGTACATCAATACTGGCTCAATGACAAATTAAAGTATTAAAAATATTAAATTTTTACCATCACTTAAATAAATATTTTTTACAGTGCAGCTGTGAGTACTCGTAGTTACATGTAATATAGTCAATACGAATTAATTTAACCATTATATATCAAAATTACTTTTAAATAGCTATATCATCATGTAGTTTTTTTTACAATTACCTACAAATATATTTGCTTAAAATTTTTAGTAGTCAAGCTTGATTCCCATAGGCATCGTTCATTTTTCGCGATTGATAATATTCTACATTGATATTCTGAAAGCTATAACAATGAGAATTCTTATACAAATCAAGGCATTATTTGTCCCATGATTGACACACAATCACTGAAACAGACACAAACTGACAAAGTTATAACATTACTGGGGTAATAGACAAAGATCAGTCCACTCCCGTGACAATACTATTTCGGTAGAAAAAAAAAAAACATTTCATTCCGGCTTACCTTGATTGCTGTCAAGCCGAATCTGTCACATACACTTTACTTCACGGAGTACAAAAACAAAACACTAAAATCATTGATAACGTTTACAATATTATTTCCAACAACAAAGGCGTCTAAAAAGAAATTGGCAAGACTCTCGACATGGCTGTTGGCGTCTATTGTTTGCTAAATAAAGAGACATCGTATCGCGCCTCCAATGAATGGTCGTATGACGGGGATGACTGAAAACCCGGATGTCTATGGATAGTAAGCATTTATTATTATGAAACAAAAAATGTAAACACATCTCGGAGATAGATTACGGTGTCCACATTGATCACTCGTAATTAAAGATAATCACTAGTGCTTGAAGATGACAAGAAAATGGTTACGTAAGTTACATACTTTCCTCTACTAAATAATCAGTTTAGCGGTGAACTTAGCGAGTTTAGTATTTATCCTTTGATGGACTTTCAAGTATTAGGTAAGCTAATCGAACACAAAACAGAGTGAAGTTTTTCGACATTTGTCGCCAAAGTATTCTAGTGACTAGCAAAGCTCTAAAAACCAAATTTAAGCTTACAAATAAAGTAACTATAACATCAGCAAACAATATTTTAGTTATCGAAATCTACTAGTTAACTAGCCAAAACATATTATACAGTAATCTCCCCTATAACACGGTAGATTGGTTCCGCGTATAACGCGCTTGTACGGCGCCGTATAATGCGTTATGTACAAATAATTCACGTTAAACTTTTTTCGTTAAAGAGGTTTAAATCGAATATGTGCGTTTTATTAAAATCAAACTAAGAACATTTTAAATAAAAAACTTATGCATATGTAACTAAAAAACAGTAAATTTGAAATAAATTACATTATTCCAAAAACAGTTTTATTACATGTGTATTCGCTGTCGCAGCCGCGTTATATGGGGGATTACCGATGTAATAAGAGAGACTGAAATCGCGCAATATGAAAACGCGCTATAAAAGTACCGTGTTATAAGAGGGATTATTGTACTCCCCCACACGTACAAGGAGATACGTATATTATGTACTTGTACTTATTTATAGAGAAGTAAGTCCTTAACACAATCATGGTTGAAAGCCAGTTAAACCAAGCTGTTATATTGACCATCAAACACTGTAATTTTTTAAACATGAGACAATGCCTTATAGTACATATTAAATTAATAAATTTATATTGGAGACTAAATCCTACACTCACGACTATATGTATTTCGTATAAACATAAAGTATGTCATGTTTTAAAATAAACAATTGCATTGTAAAAACTGAAGATTCACGACCCAAAGAAAAATGCCTAATCATGAAGCCGTCACATCTCTATCAAGATGTAATATGAATGAAGAGCCGGAGGTGTCTCTATATGGTGACCACGCGTATCAGATGATTCAGTTTATAGTTATTGCGATAGGCCGGATGTCCGCCGCACTCACTACTTATATGGAACGAATCAACTCGTCCGTTCGGATGGGCGTGTAGTAAGTGCACTTGGAATTTCATATCGCTTATACATTTAATAAATTATATTTGTTTCCTTCGCTATACATGTATAAATCTTTCTTGGTTTAAACTTATATTGGAAAATAATAGTGAAATTCTAGAGAAAAAAGTCGAAGTTACTCCTCCAGGACGGAATGAAGAAGTCTAAATAACATAAATATGTATGCTTATTTCATGCTATAAGCCATGACACCTACAGACTGATACAAGGTCGGGAATGCGTAATTAAACAACATACAAACGTACATTCATTCATAAATATAACACAATTCGAGGAGTAAATAAAAATTGTGAAATAGAATAAAGAATAACTTGAAATGAAATAAAGATCTTGTCTTTTTACGCAGCAGAATATCTACTGATGTTTAAACTCAACATAAATTGTCAATATTCTTAATTTTTCTTTTTGATTGTACTTTTAAATTTTTTTATTGTTTCGAAAGTTTTATTCATTTGTCATATGTATTTTATTGTTACCATACTTTTACTTTATCTTTATTGTTATTTCTTTTATTTTTGTGTATGTAACTGCGTATCACGCGAAAATAAACGTATTTTCTTTTCTTCTTTCTTCTTCTTCTTTCTTTTCAATGTTACGTACGTAGGACATACCACCTACCGGAAAACTTCATCATTTACTAATAACTATGACAGTCATGGCAGTCAATGCAATAACGTAAGAAATGAATGGAATCTATTACCACGAATAAATCAATGCGAATCTGTCAGTTAGAGTCGACAGAAGACGTTTTCATTGACTGACATTACATTCTATAAAGGAAAAAATACATCGAATTATACAACGGAAAATCGTACAAAATCGTAGAAAAAGTATTTACTTATGGAACGCATGTTTCTGCTACTTATTATAACATCACAACAGGTCCGTTACGAGGTAGGCAGAAAGCGCCGAATGGCAAATACATATGTATATCCATCCTTGCAGACCCGACGTGGTTATGTTGTCTGTGATACGTTTGTGATAATGAAATAAACGAGTTGTACGGTCCGTATGCGGTTGCCAAATAATGTTGCGTTACGAATGTTATAAGTGTGACGTGTGAGTTACGCGGTGGGCTGCGACCGCGCACCGGAAAAGGGTCAGACTATTGAACTTCTGGTCGACGGCGGCGCTCGCGTCGCGCGTCGCACTCGCGTCGGGCTACGTGCTAGTATGAATATGGACATGCGTGTGACTCATTGTTTAAGGATTACATCGACGCCCTCACGAGACCGAGGTTGACCGCTGTGTGCATGTATGTTTTACGCTTATAAATGGAATGCAAAAATAATTCAATTCGTATTTTAACTTTAACACAATGAAATACACTTGCGTGGATTCGTTTTTATGATATTATAGGTACATTTTTGAAATTATGGCAAACAAGTGCAGTCGCTACGAAGCAAATTAGCTTATGATAGGTGTTGTATAAGATTTAAACTTAGGAAACTACACAGAAAAAATAAAATTTGTAGAAACCTCCAAACTTAAATAAAATAATTATCTTTATTTATAAACGATGACAGTTTTTCTTGATCTTAGGTATAAATTTAATTCTATATGAGATTAAACATAAAAGACACGCATGGTATATATCTAATCTTTTAAATGATCTATTTGATCGGTTTAAGAGATAAACAAACATTACATAGTCTACTAATTAAATTATTACCTATAAGATAAAAATTTATTTAAATATATTATTTATAGTAAATAAATTTAGCACAAAATTAATACAAGTAAAAACCTGAGCGTAGTTTACTAACCACAAGAGACGTCTGTAAAACATAAGCTATTACTACACACGTTAAATTCAAAGAAAAGAATATCAATATTTTCAATGTTGTTGCTTGCGTTAACGCTCATTCTGCCGAGTAAATGAAAAATTTTCACACTGTAGAACATATTATAACAGTAAATTTCATCAAATTCGAATCAATTACTTTTTGATGGACTAGCGCAGTTATAATCAACCAGACAAACATTCTGAAAACTGTAATTTGCTATTTGAAACACGCATATGAAACGTACAAACACATCATTAATTTTTCATACACAGATCTTTCTTATTGACTCCTTTATTACATGTACGAGTAAATAAAAGGTAATAATGAACGAAATAAAAACAATAATCGCAGACGCAGCACAAAGCGTCAAGGTTGACACGTCACAAGAACGTGTTGAGGGAAGTTTTAAATGTCTTTTGTTACGAACTGCGTCCTGAGTTGCGCAAAACCTTTGAATAAAGCGATTAGTGCGAGAATCTTTCGTCTCGCTATACGGTTTGTTACGTTTCGTAATTAAGTAACTGGAGTTCGTTCTTCTATATTCAGATTTCAGACTCCGTCTCCGGAGGCGCGTGGCCGATCCGATCGCCGGTCCATCACTATCGGAGAGCCAAGTATCGTGTTACAAAAGAATATAATCCATTACGTGACGACTGCACACAGCGAACATCGTTTACCGGAGGTTTTTTGTTTTTTTTTTTAATTCCGCGCTTACACTTTTCAATATACCGTCTCGTCGGCGTAGATGTAACCACGTACCTACTCGGATTTAACAGAACAACTTTTGATTCACTTTCCCGTGTACGGACGATTCTCACGGTCCAAACTCGTAAATTGGACGAAATTGTCGAGTCATTAAAAGGGCTATTTTCACTCGCGTTTACATTACATACCTACTATGTCTGTACGAAGCGCTCATAACGATGTATTGTGTAATTTATTTATTTAAAGATGTGATGCCTTCATTTACCAATATAATAATATACTTTGGTTTTGCAATTATTTCATAATTTGTTTTATTTACAGAGCAGCTTTATATCTAATAATTGATGTAACCGTCAAACCATTGACAATCTCAGAAATCAGCGTGAAAAGTTTGAGAGCCACAGTTGTGGTCGCACCGAGACCCACATTTGGCTTCAACACTTCGACAAAACTTGAAGATTCTGTATCAGCCGTACATGGTGATCAGTGAGGAGCAGGTTCCAATACATGACATTATAATATGCATACATCCTGGTAATCTCAATAAGAGAAATACTATTTATGTGAACAGAAACAGAAGACATCCAGTATACTTTATTTAAGGCTAGTGTTGTTCATGTTAACTTATTTTTGTCGCTAAGCAGCACTGCACTGCAGTCAAATGAATTGCATTGTAATGCATTTTTGTTTCTATTTAAAATGCAATTAAACTAACACAGTACATATGTGCCATATTGGTTCTTAATGTATTAAGATAACAAGACTTGAATGACCGATTTCAGCACAGATTCAGTCCAATGAATACAAACATACTTACAAACAAACTTACATACAAATCCTATTTACGTAAAATGACCAAATATTTTTAAATAGAATTCCATAAGGAATAAATACAAATGTAATGTTTTTTTGTGTATTACATAGTAACGTAAAAACCCGTGAACATTAAAGTTACATAAAAATAAACACGTTTTAAATACATATACGTTGTCATTAAAAGATAACAAAAGCAATTAAAATATTTCGTGATAAACATAATTTTAATGATAAATAAAAATTCTTCCATATGATCAAAGTAGGTAGGTACTTCCTACACATAGGCACTTTATCTATAATCATAAATGTGAATCTATAAAATGTGACGTCACGCCCGTAAGCTCCGAAGAGGTAAGCAGAGGAATGTAGCACACTCCCACGTGTCAAGTTAGGTTTACGCATGAAATAAAAAAAATATTAATAGCATTATCATTAATAGTAAATATACAATAATATACAATCATCATACATATATATAAATTACTACGGACTATAATGGAAGTAACATTGAAATAGCAACATCTTATTCGAAATAACAAATGCGTCGCTGCGGCAGTGGAACAACGAAAACTTCGCTTAGCAACGGTTTAATGTGTTTTTTGTGTGAAGATTTACGATTTCCGCGTCTTAAGTTCGAATGAAACAGCCAAGTACAGGTAGGTACATAGGTACAGGTGGATAAAATAAAATAGATCGTAACAGAAACCGAAATTATAAAATCATGTAACAAAAAAATTGGTTTTGATTATGTAAAATACTTAAATTTCCTGTATTCTCAGTAATTATATACAGCATAAGACCAGTAATATACGCATGTATTATATTCTGTGTTAAGTTTACAGCACGGATTGTACTTTTTAATAGCTCTATTATACTTTTTTTTTAATTTAACCAAATAAAGGTACCTACCTACATATTTAATATGTTAATGACTTTTTAGTTACACTAAGAACTTATGTAATAAAAATTTATTCAAATTAAATGACTTTTTTGACTTGTAAGAAAAAACGTAACATAACGCCGATTATCCGCGAAGAGATAGGCAGAGGAGAGCAGAACATTCCCACGTTTCACCAGTTACGTTTTATTGGAATCATCGCTTTAATTATATTCTTATATGTCTAACCTTAGTTTGTGATTTATTATTATTATTAACATGTCTTACAGATTCAGATGTATTTAAGATGTAGATGTATGCTCTCTGAGCACCCCGTACGATACATACCGTGAAGATATGTATACCTACACGTTATGTATGCTATAGTTCACGAATACAGAAGCACAAGCACAATAAGATCATTAAACGACAAAAACAAATTAAAATAAGTATAGATTCATATCTGATTATACCGTGTGTACCACCAATAAAAAATACCGCAGATTCAAGAAACGAAAGGATAGAAATTTTGTGAAACAGAAAAAAAATAAGAGTTATAAGATGGCAGCTATAGGCTATACAAACTCAATTTACAAACGAATCAACCAACACCATATGCGAGAAAGGAACTAACTGCGCTCGAACACATTCTGTATCATCAATAATAAATTAAAAATAGACGTGGCAAAGATCTCCACACAGTACTATAGTAAGTGTAACTTTCCCACTGACTAAGTATCTCACGGGAAGTGTAACGTCGAAAGCCGAGTGAGGAGAATCTTCAAGCGAATTCACGCTTGTTGAAATGTTCGGAGTCGTGCTCGCGGGCCGTTGACGGATGTTCAGGCGAGTCGAGCTCGTGCTGCCGAGGTCAAGGCGCGACCGCAAACAACCTATGACTATTTTGTTGACGACGAACATTATTACCGCCAATAAATACCAATTTTTGGACAAAAATAAAAATAATAATATTTTAAGACTAATTTCTAAAGGCTCGCCTAAGTCCAAACTAAAGTCCAAAGTGTGCTTCGGTGATCAGACAGCTTATAATCTACATGTGTAAATTTGCAAATACATACTGTGGTGTTGAAACAGATGCTTGTATACACGCAGACACAGAACAAAATATTCATGCTCACCGTATAAACAGTTACGCTAAATGGAAATCAAACCCACAACCACCTGCACAGCAATCAGGCTCACTAAGGAACTGTATGATACAATTCCTTAGTGAAGAGAAAGAATTTATTTAAAAGAAACACACAATGATACTTTGAATCTAATAATTAGAAGTAGAATTGCCGATATACTAAAAATAAGATCCTATTAATTTTTGAATTACTGCATCTGAATATAACTTGTGTAGCCAACCAAACAGTAAAGTATAGAAACAATACAACTTAACGCATATAAATGTATTTACCTAAATGTGTAGGTATGCGAAAAAAATATATCTTTCAAAGTAATTATTTATTCATAATTTATTTATTGTACAAACATCAATCTTTATCTTTCTTTTCTTTAATTATCTAAATACTACATGCATACCTACACATTCATACTGAGGCAATCAATTCTGAGTACACTCACAAGAAATTTTATCAAAGTAATATCACTTGCCACGACCAAAAAGTTGCTATTAAGTTGGCGGTACACACGGGTCAAGGTGGAGGCACGAATACCGACGGCGACCACCACGGAGGCAGCACATTCTGTGCCTAGGTCAAACTCTCCAAACATCACCTCAGCGAAACAGACATCAGACAAAAACTAACTGCGGCAATAAAGGACTTAAGTACTACGCTAGTTCTATTCTATGTTCATAAAATTACGTAAGAAACTGTGCACACTCCACAAGTTATTTTCTGATATCAGTCAAATAAATTTTTCTTACTTGTCTTCTCACTCTACTTACTCCCAAGAAAATGTAGTTTGAACAAAAATTAAGCTAAATCAATTAATAATATTTGGTTACTACCATCAATATTTAGTCCTAAATATTACAGTGGTAAAATATAATATACATGAAAATTTGTAAATATTTATGATATAAAGTAACATTTGTTTGACGTCAAATAGCATAAATACTAACCCAAAAATAAGTAATGGCACACGCAGTGCCGTAATAGGTAACTAAATTCATTAATGAATCCGGGAATCGAACTTAGACAATCGCGCAAAAAATTTACATTTACGATGTCAGTTTTTCGTTTGCCAATCCATTGTCTATTTAGTTTTATTAACAACAATATTATTTCATTTATTTAACACTGGATGATTTAATGACGCACCGGCTTAACTTAACTAAGTATGTTTTTTCATAACATCAGACGTGTTTCGATCGTAACCCAGGCCCTTCTTCACAAGCTCCCGCCGATGAAATGATAGACTATGAAAATATATTAAAACAATAATTTAATTTATTTGTACTGAGACACAGACCATCTGTACAGTATTGAGAGCCGAACATCAATAAGAAACAGGGTGTTCCACGTAAAAGTCATTGTTATAATAAAAACTTGATTCACAAAAACACCAACAGGAATACTAATAGGAAATATAAAAATCCAGCACAACCTTCGATCGGCTTACTTAGTGCTTATTTAGATTTAAAAGTGAACGGATATCAGAAGTTCCAGTTTTGAGCAATTCGCATACAATGGCGGCCCCACTTGCCGCCGATTCGCAATTAATAAACGCTCTGACCCACTATCGGTACGGGTGTGCATTTGAAAATGTCGACTCATTCATTCTATCCGCTATTGATTAATTTCAAATGCGAGCGAGCTTTTACATTCTCCGATTTTGGACATGATAGATATGCATATCTATGTACATGAACGTTTCATAACTAAAGCATGTCACTTTCTTTTTATTATTCCGACGACTACTCAATGTCACTGTCAAGAGTTCATTTTCATCAAACGTTGATATGAAAATTTTAGATCAATAATTAATACTGATAGTATAAGTACATGTCGAAACATTAGGTCATGTGACAATATTAAAAACTCTTCTCAATGGACACCTATAAAAACATATCGAAAGTAAAACGTTTACTAATTAAACAGCACCAAGGGTATAATAAGTTTGAAAAGTTATTAGAAAAGCAAATGTATGTATATTGACATAAAAGATAAGTAAAGGAACTCACAGCTCGCCATCAACACAGTGGTAGAACTGAATAACTTACCATAAATCAAGGTACGGACGGGAGAAGTGCGATGCGAATCAGTGCTCCGATGGTAACATGAACACAAAACCACTTTTTGTCTCGCGTTCAATCAAACGTATCAGTATGGAAACATAATAGAATTATCACTTTCCACTAAGACATGCCCTTTTCACTGCACAAATAAACATGAAACTCCTCAATGCACCACACGGGAAGCTTACGCACGTTTCCTCACAGTTATCTTTTAATACTCCAGCGTAACAGTATGAAGCAATATCACCTTCGAATTCGCAATGCGAAATTTAGCCGGTGGCAGGAGGCACTACTGCTGTTTAAAAGCGACAGTGGAACCGACTTTACCGGTCGAAAACGTTCCAAATTCGAATCGGCGATTCGAAATTCGATTAAAACAGCGCGCGGTCTTCACAAGCGAGTGAGCTGCGCGGGCAGCGCCAGCAAACTGAGGCGCCGCGTTGCGCGACCACGCGACGCATCTAAACGAAACGATGTGGACTTCAAACTTATACACCGCTAACTTCGAGTCGACAGACTCGCTCACAGGGCGGGAACACCACCAAGTCCTTTTTAATCGGTAGGATAAGCTAAGTTGCGAATAAACTCGAACACTACATACATGGACATATTGCCCGGACAAGGATTTCAAGAAATGGCATTCATACATACGTGCGAACGATTACGTAGTACGTAGCTTTAATCAAGCTATCTGATGTGTGTGATATTTACTACCGCAAATATAACGAAATAAACCACATAGAGATTAACCATGAAAGCTTGGTAATAACCCGTCAGTCTGGTCCGTCCACTAAATATCGTTGTGTTATACACATATATACGACCCAAACGGTATGTTTGTTAATGAGACAACCAAAATGTACAACAAAAATTATTACAATATTACGTTAAAAAAAATTATCTTCCCCTTATTAACAAGGTGTCTCGTTTAAATAAAAATACTAAGTACTGTAAGAAAACCCCACGGCAGCAGTGAATTAAGTCGGACGACCCAGTAAGCCACAAATGCCTTCACCGCTTAGTAAAACCAGCATTCCTTCACCAGCTGCTACAAGGAATTTCATCTAGCGATCTTTTACTTGGCATTGTTAGTACAAATTGGGTATCGACCATTGCGAGTTGAATTAATTTAGCGGCGTAGCACGCCACGGCGTTGACAAAGTTGTTTGTTTTACGGCTTAGCAAAAGGTCCTGTCTACCTTATCTTCCAAAATTATTTTTGCGCACTTAATCATTCGTTAATACATAAAACGTGCAATATGAAAGGAAAAAAAAAGTAACTTCACACCTGTAATCACCGAAGAGGTAGGCAGAGGGATGTAGAACATTCCCACGTTTCACCAGTTACTTTTAAGTCCCACGATGGAATAGGTG
>DWDW01000028.1:0-21916 GCA_018245635.1 Mimoniades versicolor eupheme | reverse complement strand
GTGTTGGTTGCAAGTGCGACTGCCGAACGGGAGATCCTGGGTTCGATTCCCGGGTACTACTAAAGTAGGTAGTACTAAACGAACAGACACTAATTCCTTGTACCGTATGGGTACCTAATAATATTCCTCACACAGCTACACGGCCCGTTGCTTGTTGTTTGTTTTACACACGCCGTGATTAAAATTGGAGTCATGCTAAAAATTGGATTTTCATTTTAAGTTGGATTCCCGTCGCTATTTTCTGTTCTCACATTTTTTTTTTTTTCTTTCAATTAAAATCGTCCGCATTTACATGATTCTGTCCGATTCAGCGCCAAGTGGTTTTTGGTGTTTCCACTACTGACGACGGTGAATTAATCTAGCTCATTTTTACTGTTTGGACGCCGTAAGCGGCGTCCCATTTTACATCCTTTTCTTATTCATTGTGTGGATTGTTCCTAGTCACTGCCCACTATTGTATCAGTACGCTACCCAGTTTCGTTTCTTTTATACCTTACAACTCTGTGATATATAGGTACAATGATAGTAGGTTTTATAATATTTATTTGCCTTAGTATTTGATGGTTTAAATGATAAAACTTCTACCTGCGATTTATCGCCTCTACTCGTAACTAAAATGGCCTTTGTAGGTAATGTTTGCTTAAGTAAATATGTATGTATAAGATTTTTAGTTTTACTTAATGAATTTATTTATTAACAACAAAAGTGTACCAATGGCGTTTTAATTATTACACTTCCGAATATTTTATACGTAACATCACGCATGGAATCTCCGAAGAGGTAAGCAGAGGAGTGTATTACACTCCCACATTTCATCAGTTACTGTTAAGTCCCACTATACTTAAGAAGTATATTGAAAATTATGCCACCCGATATCGCAGCGCATGCCTCACTGTTTATTTGGTTATGTTACATTATTTAGTTTTGTGCTACACCCACCAATGACCCCAGGAACATTAATATACAATCCAAGTACACTGTAATTATGGAGTTCATTCAAATAAAGTTACGATTTAAACTGGTCATAAATTGAATATAATAATATATCACTTATATACATACATAGATACTCATGAAACTTTTAATAGGAAACCAGCATTTTTTTAAGAAAACGCTTGAGCTGGCGGCGAGTGGATATAATCAGTGACCAAAGCATTTAGAAAAGGGAACGAAAACGTTACTTGTTAAAGTGCACAGTGTTTGTTTACAAACATGGCTGGAGCCAGTTTGTCTCTTCCGAAAAATCCATTAACTGCAAGACAACAGATTAAATACCCACTTTCTTTGTAATGTTCAGCCAGTACGTGTTCCTCTATGTAATTATACATATTACACGATAGTCATCCATATTGCTAAAATATGTACATCGACTATCATACATTTTTTTTTATCCAAATACACCTGATCGAGCACAGGGCGGTAACTGCTTAGTAAAATAATAATAAAATCTAATTTTCTATCCATTATGTGCTACTGTATTTTACAAAAGACCACACGTCAAACTCACGTTTATTTCCATTTTGGTAGCAAACGTTACAATTTCGAAAACAGAGAGTAAACTCAATATCAGCTTTGAGGAAGGGGTAGTGACGCGTAAAATTGTATGCAGCTTTATAAAGCAGTTCGACCGGCCGGCGTTGGGGAGTAAACCCCAGGGCGGGCTCTCGCTTCCAATAAAATTGTCAATCAAAGCCCAGCGAGTCAACACACAGGTTGCACCTACAGTGTTACGCGCGATACGGCGCGATCTAGCTCGTTTATTTTATACGTTTAAATCCCACCCAGCTTTATAAGTTATCACTTGTATGGATATATGTACATACGATATATGGGTGGTTATAATAAACACGGCAATATTTCCACATAGTATTCGATCTGCAATATTATTATATGTAAAATTATGTAATAGAAAGTTTTCGCTTCTCAAGGTATTTTGCGAACTTTAGCCAATAAATTAATTTTAGTAAATGTAACTGTAGCATTACAATAAAATGCGACAGTGAGATATAATAATATAAACATGTAAGAAATAATTATTGTTAGATACTGATTTAATTGCATGTTATATATGTATTTTTAAATATTATTAATGTTTCTGCTCTTACTCTATATTTATAAAGATAAGTCAAGTTACACGATTCATTGGTAACCGACCACTCTTTCTTGTTAATGAGCGTGAGTTAATTTACGTCCACTCAATTTAAACCCAAAAGAGTTTTCGGCTGTGGTTCTAAATTAGCTCGTTATTCCTCATTGGTTTGTGTTTACACACTTGCTGTGTCGCTTTGCGCTCGGGAAATTCACAATTCCGTGCGTGCACTGTTCGTCCTGAAATAATAACAGTATAAACCCATTTTCAGTCTCTTTAAAACATTTTGTGAATGTCAAACTCTACACAATGGAATACAATGAACTCATTATGACATACACTCTATGACCAGGCTTTTTAGTCTATGCACGAGTATGAGTGCATTGAAGAAGTTTGTTATGTATCTGTGGTCGACCTCAGATAGGAATCTAATCCTATCTGGGGTTGGTTACAAATGTCCATGGGCGGCAGTAACCACTTACCATCAGGTGGACTGCATGCTCGTCCGCTACTTCAATATTATAAAAAAAAATTGGATTGAAGAAGTTTGTTTTGAATATGGTTTGAATGTATGGGTCATGGATCGTAAATAAGCAGCTTTCAGTACCTACATTAGAAAGTATAATATAACATTTTACATATTTTAAAAATTAAGAGGCCTAAGTAAATATTCTCAATACGCATCACCTACATTGACTGATAGAAACAGTAGGTATTTGGAATTAAGTCTTTGACATTGATACATTTGTCACCAACAATTAAGGGCAAATAAAGTTTTCAAACCTCTAAGGAGTGAAATACTATACTGATATGAGAATTTAATTATGTAAAAGTATAATTGGATTTTGTTACTTTAAGTTTCCACAAGTACCTCGGAATCTAAATTTGGGCCCGGTGCATGGAAATAAGCTTATACTTGTTCTATTGGATATTATAATATAACTAGTGAAACTTAGAGCCACGCGTGATGTTTGTCATGTTATCACTATATACAAAGAATATTACATTTATTGTGAGAAAAACAGATATTTACATACCGATATACGAGAAGTAAGCCGCCAAGCTAAGTTCTCCTACTTTATATATGTAACCAACATACAAGTGGATTGGATCCCCACATGTTAACATATTTATGAAGGCTTACTCGTGTAGGTGTATTTGTAGTTTCATATCTAGGAAATTATTCGCTTCAGTATTCACTCCGGCTTGGAGATCAGCTCCAACCGTTCTATTGTTGAAATAATATACCTACAGTACGCTGAAAATATTCAGTCGCTGGTAATATCTATTAAAAACAAAACAAAAACCAATTAACAATTTGAAACGAATGTGAACAATCGATATTATCAACCATTTTAATATCAAAGCAAAACACATTTAGACTATGTGTTTCAAATGGTGAATATTAGACAATGATATTGGTACTTATTACACTAAGACAATATTATTCTTTCACAAAAAATATACTGAGTTAGGCTGTTCTTAAATGTTTATTACTCACAATTATAATCAAAACATCAAATAACAGATGAAACGTGGGAGTGTATTACATTTCCTGCTTACCTCTTCGGGTATTACTCGTGTGATGGGAATTAAAAATATTTATTTGATACATTTCCATATCGTACCTAACATCGTAAAGATTTGGGTAAATCGAACCAGAGATGTACAGATTTAACGCTGGTGTAGAGAATATTCAGTCGCGCGTGCTATGACGCTAATATCTCTCAAATCTGGGAAAAAATGTACACGCTACTTTTTTTTTCAGGATAGGAAGATCATTGATAACGGCGTTAATAGAGTTAATTTGTTGCAGAGAGCATAAAAACATAACTAATCTATGTTATGAGTTACGTCGACAATGTAGAATTTATTATAAAGTAAAAATCAATATTTTTTATTGGGAAATATTCGGTATGCAAGCCAACACAGCTTTGGTTTCGGGCAAGCCAATTGAATCTTAACACAGCGATGCGGGAACATACGGAGCCCGCAGCAAGAGAGCCCAGTCACGCGAGTTCGAAGAACAGAGAGAGGGAACTCTTCGCTTATTGCTATTTTATAAATTAGTATTCTTAAATGTATAAGCGTAGACATGTGCTTATATTTATCTACCTTCACATATATATAGGTACACATTTACACCTACTTAGTATATGAGTGCCTCGTTGCTCGTGTTGGTTGTAATCGCGACTGCCGAACGGGAGGTCCTGGGTTAAAATCCCTAGCTACTACCATATTGTCTTGTAGTGGTTCGGGAGTCTGGATTTGTTTCCAGTGCATGGCAATAGGCTCATAACTTACTCCATAGTGGGAAGTTAACGTAACTGGTGAAACGTAGGAGTGAACTACACACCCCCGTCTACATCTTCGGAAATTACAGGCGTGATGTTACTTTATATCGTAGACACAATATACAGATACAATATATTTATATATAGACGTACAGATGTACGTCTCGTCCTAAATTATGAATTTGTATATTCCTATACTGTGAATGGAGAGCTTTTTTCCGTCTGTGTATAAGTATATATTAATGTTCATGCTATACGTAATAATACAAATATAAATGTTGGTGCTTGACGCAATTGTAACGCGATTGAAAAGGTTTCAGTTCAAAAATCGGTATAGGCTAGTAATCAATTTGGCATGCAAGTCAATACCACAACGTTTGGGGAAATTGAATACTAACAGAGCGATGCACGAATATGGAAACGAGAAGTAAGTCGCGCGGGCTTGATTGCAACCTGACGAAAATATCTTGATCGAATTCACTCATTTATGACGAGGCAGGCGAAACAAAAGTAACGATCAGAGTGAAGAATAGAAATAAAAAAAATTATTTAATTAATAAACGCATTAGTAATACATTAATTTATGTTAATGTACCAGATTCCTTCATTGTTTCTTATTAGCGAGTTAGAGATTTTCAATATACATACATTATGTATATTGATTTAACTAAAATGCTTAATCATGTATAATTACAATAGAAGTTATAATTATTTAATATACATTCTAGGAAATATCAGGCTTTATTATCATTATCAGCCTATTGTCCTTGGTCATAGGCCTCCTCTGAGGGGTTATGCCCGTAATCGCCGCGCTGGGCATGAGGCCCAACCATCATGTCGAGCGTGGGCAGAACATAGCTTCTCGTACCACCAACGCTGCTGCCCATAGGGGTCCAGGACATTAACTGCACCTAGGCAGATCGCACTATGCCTGCTATTTGCCAGTACTGGGTTTATTCACCTTTTACGACACCCGGTATCCCGACACGGTGTCGGGGAATGTAACCTTACTTCCAAACTATATAGCCCGATTATATTATATTCAGCTCAGAAACATTACGCGAAAGTTATTTATTCATCTTACAGTAAAATATGTGATGCATTTTAAGAACTATAGTAAATAAATACAATCCATAAACCCACTAAGTCATTTAAAATGCAGTCCGACACATCATCCGAGCGAAAATGCAATATTCGCTTCGCCCATGCGGGAACACGGTTATTTTCAATCGAGTTTTTCTCTCACAAAAAATAGTTTGGATAAAGCTACGCGTTTCAAAGACAGTTCTTTATACCGCTTTCAACGTTTAGAAATTAGATTCGTATTTTTTTTTGTGTGCGCAACATACACACACACGCGCACACACAATGGCCTGAGGAAATAAAAATACGAATATCTCTTAGATAACACCGAAGAAATTTTGAACGTTTTCATTTTCAGTATTGTTTTAAATTTTATAAAAAGCAATTTATTTAACTGCACAGCAAATGATGTAACTCAAAGGAAAAAATTTGATTAAAAAGTCTATAATTACACTCTTACTCTTATCTTTTATTTATAAAGGCATTTAATTTTTGTGTTATATTAATTTGGTTTTCCCGCCAAGGAACTTTAAATCCAACTTTTTAAAGTTTGGTGAATATGAGTGTCTAAGAATTTGGTGGTAAGCACCAATTTATAACGTTTAGCGTCTTAGTATTTCTTTGTTCAATGTAGGCTTGCATTTCTTTAAGATGTAATACCATGGTGTGCATGATGCAGTCTAGTAAAACACTTTAGTGTATAAATAATCTGTTCACTTTTGCCTTTGTTTAATATATATTCACACTCCTTCAACAAAAATTAATACAACTGCCTTATTGAAACCCGAACACAAGTTTTTTTCTTTTGCGTTGGTCTGGATTAGTTTTGCATCAACGAATAACTTTAATCAGTAACGATAACAAAAACAATTAAAAAGGTAACATATCAGCAAAACCAGTGCAGTGCGAAGCTACATTTAATCAGCCACTTCGCTACTGCAAATACCTTAGAACCTGTTTAGGAATACCAACCAGTGTCAGGTTATTGACGCTATCAGACACCTTGTCCAGCCCGCTTTTACAGTTACTCGAGTAGGAACAGTAAGAAAAGTTATATTAGAAACATGGGTTTTGCTGCAACGTATAGGTTCAGATGTAAAAGTAACTTCACGGCTGTAATCTACGAAGAGGTAGGCAGAGGAATGCAGAACACTCCCACGTTTCACCGGTTACGTTTACGTCCCACTATGGAACAGGTGGTGAACCTATTGCCATGCATCGGGCACATCTCCTAACTCCGAGCCACTACTAGAAAATCTAAATTAGAAAATTTTGTAGTGTTCGACCCGGGAAACGAGCCCGGGACCTCCCGATCGGCAGTCGCACTTGCAACAAACACGACCAACGAGGCATTCAGATATATTTATTTTATTGCATATTATCTGTGCATTGCATGTCGACTACCTCGTTGGTTGTGTTGGTTGGAAAGGCTGGGATTTGAACCCAGGCCTATTCCGTGTTGGGATTTTTCTAAATTAGATTTTCTAGCAATGGCTCGGTGTCTGGATTTCTACATGGTGTATGGGAAAAAGCTCACCACCTATTCCATAGTGGGACGTAAATAAAACTGATGAAACATAGGAGTCTACTGCCTTTCTCTAACTACCTTCCAGGGATTACAGAACTGATGTTACGATACGGTTATATCGTCTGTGTTATCAATATTATTAATCAAATTAGATTAGAGCCGTTGAATGCTAAATGATCCGATAATACGTTACTGTCGAATCTGTCAAAAAATAATAATAATATTTTATTTCAAGAGCAGTGCTACAGTTACAAGTACCGCACTCGTCCATCAGGACAAGAAACGGTGTTGAATAACAAAATTGTTTTATGAATAGATAATAAATTACATTTAATAAAAAAGAAAATTTGCTAGTGTTGTGAGTGTTGAGTTTTGTTCATTCTTCACGAATTCTTATTTCAAAAATAACTTAAAGTTTTCCTAATATTCGTTCCGAAATGTCAATCCTTGTCACCCTTAAAATGTATTCGGATTTCCTCTATATGTACTTAGCACAAGTTTTGAAACGTAAGAATACATTTGCATTTTTCATGCTAGCTTCTTTAACATTTTATTTAGTCAATTCGTATGCTACTTTATCGAATCTTCACAGAAAGTAGCACGAAGTATAAAAATGTGCTTGTTCAGAAAATACTGAATTCAGATATTCAGATATTCTCATTTCGATAACACTGCAATGTATAAATGTAAAAAAGGCATAATCGCAATGCAGGAAGGCAATTATGTAAGTCCATTAAAACTTTGTTAGTCAAATTAACAAGACATTATTAACACCGTTGCCAATAGCATACCCCTTGTTCCGTAGGACTTATAACATAACAAGTGAAACGTGAAAGTGTACAGACTATGTATATTTCTCTGCCTACCCCTTTGGGAACATACAGGGGTGATCTTATGTTATTATGATTGAAGTAAATATTCATATTCCGCCAAATATGTATGAAGACAACGCGTATTACGTTTAATGAGAATAGAAACTCGATCATGTGTAGAATAAAAGGGTTCTTCAAACAATCCCACAAAATGTAATATACAGTGAATATAATATATAGGTATGTAATATTGTTAATGTGGATACATTTTTTTATTCATACTTCATTTGTTATTTAATATTCGTATTTATTTTCATACATAAGCGTTGATTTCAAAGCAAGATTCGTTAATATGCTTCCTTCAACTTTAAACTTTAGCAGTCTAGTAAGACTATATAACTTAATACCAAATATTGTGACATAAAATACTGTTATTTCGATAAATTATCGACATGATAAAGGTACATCTAATTTCTTTATCAATACCTAACAATGTAACATGACGCCTATAATCACCATGGGTAGGCAGAGGAATGCAATACACTCCCACGTTTTACAAATACTTTTACGTCCCGCAAAAGTATAGTTGGAGAGCCTATTGCCATACACTGGATATAAATCTAGATTCCGAGCTACATATCAATTTAGAAATACTTAATAGTACACAACATGGGGATTGAACACAGAACCTCTCGATAGGCAGTAGCACTCGCAACCACTGTTCCGACGAGGAAGTCAAATCTCTGTCTGTGCAAAACAGAAATAGAAAGTTTTTAGGCTATACAATTACAAAAACATACGTAAACGTAAATATAGTATAACATTTTAAAATGTTTGTACTTAATAATTATCACATTTTTAATAAAAACATTAACAAATTATTTTTTTACATTTTGAATAAAATATTATACGTAAATACACGCTCAATGGCTTCTTTTCTCACAAAATAACATGATCATTGTTAAGCCCATCGAAAAAATGTTCAATCGGCTTTTTTCCTAAACTCAGTCGATGTTAGCCACTCGGCGGACATAATTAATTTAATGGGAAACTCGATACGCGACACAGGAAGATAACGAGATCGAGAAAAACATCATTATATTATCCCATTGATCGAAGATTTGAAAGTCGATGTTGATTTCGTGGAAACTTAAGCTCAATTAGGCCAGCGGTTACCTTCTTACATGCCCGGACCCTTCCATTCAGCGCTCTAAGGGCCTGCTTATCAATATAAAATTCATCACATTGGGAATTTTACGAGCTGAAAGCAGTAAAATCGTTTTTATAACTCACTTCGAACTCGGGCGTGATGGAAATTCTGTCTTTATGATGTATTAAGTATATTTACGGTGGCGAACTTCACGTTGGACTGATTAAACACTCGTTTCGGGGTGCGGTTATATGATCGTAGTCGTATCCTGTGCGTGGTAAATTTATGACATCAATATTGACTGTCTCGTTGGTCGTGTTGGTTGCAAGCGCGACTGTCGAACGGGAGGTCCTGGGTTCGACTCCCGGGTCGAGCACTACTAAATTTGCCAATTTAGATTTTCTAGTAGTGGCTCAGATTCTGTATATGTGCCTCTGCCTACCTCTTCAGGGATCACAGGCGTGATGTTAGCCTACTGCCTTAAACCATGTTCGTAGAGGTATTCGTCATATAAATACACAAACATGGAATATGCGTAGTCTACCGTACACAAAGGAATACCAACCCACGTAAAGTGGATAGTCGAGGTGTTCTTTGTCTACGTCATAAATGTTTGCGCGTAATAAAGAGAATGTGACGGAAGTATGTTATAGACATAGCGTCTAAGCATGAAGCCGGTTCCGTGGCAAAAAACTGTGCATCTGAGTTCATTGCGGCTTTCGATTCACGGTAGGGAGTTTCACTATACGCCGACTCCTCGGCACGATGACATTGGTCTCTGCGTAGAATTATTGAAGGGTACACTAACTGTTATTACGCTACGTGGGTCTCTTATTAATCGGGTAAAATGTTTTTCACTTAATTTTAATGTCGAAGTGCTTTACGGTGGTTCCGATACATTAGTACATTAACCACAGGCCATACAAAGCCCGTCATGAATATACGATCGTAAACTGTATATACATATACATATGTATAACAGGAATCCATGCACTTATGCCCTCCAACGTGTATTGTTTATATTTGAAAAAATTCAATTCATATACAATTCGGGGATTACAGGCGTGAAGTTACTTTTTTCAATTCATATACATACAATAAATTAATTTACATCAATATCGTTGTCATTCAAAGATATGCTTTGGTTAATTAGTGTAAGTAATAGTTGATTATGTATCCATAAAATAAAGAGTTTCTTTAAGTTCCTCGTTTCAGTTTTTACATTTAAAATGTATAGAAATACCTTACAGTGCCCAGCGAATTGACTTACATTTTAAAATACCTTCCCCGGGACTTCTGGAGCAATGGGCAAAGAAATGCTGTGCCTTAATTACCTCAGCGTTTTCCTCGTGAAACAATAGAAATTACTTCTAAAATTTTAACCATGCCATTGTCAACTGGATTATGAATACCTAAGAAATCTTTTAAAGATCTATAGTGACGTTAAAATTAAGTTAGAGCTTTGTTGTTGGACCTCAGCTGACAAGTACACACAGAGGATTTGATTTCTTTGTGCCAATATTAAAAGAATAGCTCGCGAAAGTTTACGAAATGGGAATTCAAAACACGAGACAATGACGAACCGTTTGTAATTTTATTTTTAACTTTTACTATCCAGTAAGTTATAACAATCGGTTTAATCTAAAGTAAGTTACATTGTAATAGGATTAAGATTAAAAAATAAAGAATAAAAGACACACTTTATAGAATTTGTTGATGAATTGATTCTGTGACGCAATAATGTGATTGAAAAATATTTTTCCTCGTAACAGCGGCGACACTCCACATCATATAAAATACGATTCGACTTCGTAATGGTGTATGAAATATATATTGAAACAGCCGTCTGTTTGTGTGGCCGGGCCATCTAGGTCGGTAACAATAACTCGGCGAGTCCCAGTAGTGGAATATGTCTCCATTTTTGCGCCCCGGGCGTATATAATTTAACCCATAAAGAGCCCTAAAAGGAGAAAGTTTGCGACGCATTTATTCTATTTGCATGAATAAATTTATTATCCTCAGTGAACTATGAAATGTGAATGTTAGTGACAATTATTTTTATACTGCATTGAAAGTGATTTAAACACTTGGCAAATCTTCCTAAATTTCTAATTATTTAATTTTCGATTACACAAAAGCTCACCTTGAAATTATATAAATATATTAGAGTTTAAGCTTGTATAAATTCACTTATAAGACTTCTATGAAAATTTGGATCCTTTAAATCGATGTAATAAAAAAACATTATTAATTAAATTATTTGATCCCTCGCAGAAGGAGACCGTATTCGTTAATTAAAAGCAGGCGTGTTTCGTTAAAATGCCGCAAACGCTAAAAACTTGACAATAGGTCCCGGTACAACAGGTAACCCGTGTTAGAACCTAGCTGTTTTAATTTAAAAGTAATAACATATTGTATCATGTGTTGAGTAAAGTATTAAGGAATGAGTACAACGTAGATAGAAACAAGACTACGTTCATTATATTGCAAGTTTTTTTTTTTTTTCTTAATTCTAAAATGTAACGTGCCATAGCAATAAAAGTTGATTCGGATTACATAACAGCACTTTTATAATCCCTGAAGAGGCAAGCAGTGGAATGTAGAACACTTCCATGTTTACGTCATAATATGGAATAGGTGGTGAGCCTATTGGCCACAGGGCACAAATCAAGAACTAATTTTTATATCGTGATAATAAAATAACATACGTATTTAGGATTCAATTACCTCATCAATATGATTTATAGTATACTGGAAAATATTTCAGGTGAAGGTATTTCAAAGTTTACAAATTACTGAAAATTGAAGAGAATGTTCAATACGTCACATAAATGTCTAAATACATAATATGACTTCTTTGTTGATAGTGTCAGTCGCAAGCGCGAGTATCGATCGCGAGGTCCTGGGTACAAATCCCAGGTCGGGCACACTTAGATTTTTCCTACTTAGATTCTTTTGCAGTGACGCGGAGTTTTGATATGGATCCGTTGTATGGCAAAAGGCTCGCCACAAATTCCTTAATAAAAAAATGAATAAATGAATCTTTAAATTTAATTATTACTAAATAATTAAACGTCGCAAAATGTTATGATAACGAATGATCACATGCTATAATGATAAAACACAGGAATTGCCTCATATGTAACAAACATAGGTATATGTACATATGTGTATATAGCATTAGGTATTATAAAGGTCATCAAGCAGTACTCCTTCAGAGTTCCAATCGAGCCTGTAAAACTGTAGTGTTATGAGCTCTGCCAATCTCTCTCTCCGATGTCAAAGCTCAAGAGCCTTGTTAATATCAGAATCACGAGACCGATGTATTTGTGTACTATGGGATTCGTCGACAATATATACATATGTAGGTACGTCAAAATTTATTACCGTGAGACTATTGAAATATTATTATCTGTTAAATTCCTGTAGGAAACCATATATGGAATTTCAGTAAAGACGTGTATCATGTAAGCGTAATATCTACTATCAGCCCTTTGGGTATTTTACGGTACAACGTACGCTGAAATACAACATTTGCGCTGAAACGGACTCGTAAAGAATTGCTTATGATGGAAAACGATACAGACCCAGAGAAGTTCAATTAAATACATAATAATGATGATTATAAATACGATCTTTATTTATTGTATATAACTAACCTATATCATTGTATTGTAACGAATGATTGAATAAGCTTAGTGATAAGTACGTACAATCTTATCTGAGGTCCATTTACGCTCTGAACTACACAAGAGGATGAGTTGGAAACTCTCTTGCCAGAATGCCGTGGTTATAATATTGTTAATATAGGATTCCTACAGGATTGCAAAAGCATTGGGGTGCATGAAAGGAGCTTCCCCGAGCGGCGACTATGTCTGATTAAGTACGACATATACTGCCCGGCGCACCCTGGACATTGCGACCAATCCTTTCACCACGATGGCTGATCACTCACGATCAGCTGTCGACACGACGAAGAAGATGGTTTGAGGATAGTAGTCTTACTGCAGGATGTTGATTTGCCGATATTTCTAGTATCTCTGCATAAACATCCTTTGTTCGAGATTATTCATAGATGGTTCAACTATTTTAAAACCCAAGTTAAAAGGCTTCATCATCATCAGCTTGTAGGTAGGTACATTGCTGGACAAAGACCTTTCCGGAAGAGTATGAATGCGAAGAATGTGGCTAAGCACCGCAGACCACTACGTTTCGTACCGCCTTCGCCAGCGTTTCCTGTTTGCCGAGCCGCGACCCGGTACAGGGCCATCTAAATAAAATTCCGGGTCACAGCATTCCCGCCTTCACAACTTATAAATATGAAGCTGGCTTTAAGACACTATTTTACCTTAAAAATATATAAACCGACTTGAAGTGGAACCAGACCTTATCATAAAACTTCGTCATTTTCCGCGAGCTTGGATTCTTAAAAAAAGCAGCTACTCATACTTCGCGCTATAATTTACTGATTAATTAGGCGATACCAAAGTATTTAGTATTAATAAAACCTTTTTCCTATTAATAAATATGTATTAATTAACCTAATGGACATAGCTTGGGTTTAAAAGTATTAAATGGGTCGCGAAGGAGAAATGTGAAAATTACCGGGCCTATGACAGAACAATGTTTGGGAAACACTAGTCTACACTGCTGTCCGTAGGTGATATAACAGTCATTCTATTTGTTTATAGAACGACTAATAAGTGTCTAACGGTATGCCACTTTCTCGTCCACGTTTATTTCCAATGTTAGCGTCGTCAACAATTCGCTTTGAAAGCTGTTAACGCGTTTTTAAAGCTCTTTATAACAAGTCGGGTGTTCGACTTTGTCGTGAAAAAGAAGCTTATTTTCCGGCTTGTTCGTTTTTGTACCTTCTTGTCTTATAATAGGTGCGGTTAGTAAATCTATCCTCGAGTGTATACTGCTTTTCTGCGAGCAAAATAAAGCGTAACATCAGAGTAATTCAACCGAATTTTCACCACACTGCGATCTAAACTATTCCATCAATGACAATGTGCTGAGTAACTAATTTTATTGCATCAATCAATTCGGCGTAATGATCATTGTTGCGGTTTCATGCGTTTGATTCTGGCTTCAATTCTCGATGGATCATACGTTTTAATTAAGTGATTAAGTAAAAACGACGATGGACAAATTCTAAAATTTAAAATTAATTATTTCTCTTAAGTCTAGAAGTTTGTAGTTATGTTTGTAACTATTACAACAGCAATGATTTCAATTCTAGTACTTACACTACTAATTATAGGAATATGCCTAAATCGTTGACATTCATTTCATAAGCGGAGCGGTTTTATTGTTTTAATAAAAAAATAAACAAAAATGTTACAATAAATTCCTGGTATAGACTAAATAGTACGAGTACTTACCTAATTGCTTCTTAAACAAATATCTTATAACATAAATAAATATATAATATACAATATATAAAATATATATGTATAATTACAATATATAATACACATATATAATTAATAAAAAAAACAATAAATGATCACAAGATGTAATAGTGTTTAATTATAATCGACATTAGGGAACTATTAATGTTATAATAATGCGAGCATGTCAATTAGCGAATGTCAATCCCGCGTCTATCGAAGCATCATTATGTACTCGTATTAATACTACAAGAAGGTGTTCAGGTAATATAGTACAATACATATGTATGTATGTATACTCTATTGTACAGCCGTGTAACATAACAATTATAGGGACACAAATGATGAGATAGGTATTAAATATATTTTGGAGAACATTTTATAGAAGCAGAAAACTGTATCTACTTTCGTAACTTTGTAACATTATATTCAACAAAAAGTTTTTTTATTACTGTCTACTTTATGCTACTGAACTACCAATACATTAAATTTAGCTTTTTACAGCAATTTTCTCAAAATTAAAGATAATAAGCACGCCGTTAAAAATTATTTGTATTGAACTTTAATAAACAAGAAAAGTCAAAGAAACACAGCGAACTTAACAGTGGAATTTTTCCTTTCATGTTTAATGTTTATTAAAAGTATTTCAAAGTTTACAAAAAGCCCGCGCGCAAATGTCGCGGGTTATTTTAACAGCTACTTTCAAAATATACATGAACTTACCTCTTTGACAGCTATAAATGACACCGGCCGGTTTAAAGCCGCTCGCGACTGCGGTCACTTTTCACTACTCTCACAATCCAAGTATAGCCTTTTCTTTTCATTCAATAGTCCGACAAAAGTCCTATAAGTCTGCCAATTTAATAGCACAACAAGAAAAAACTTTTAATAAATAGAAAAACAGCGCTTAATAAATCTCAAGGCCCAAATAACTGTAATTAAGGAAAACCGTTGATCGGATCGTGAGAGGTAATTTTACGAGAAACAAGAGGATGTTTTAGATAAACGACGCGTCTGGGACGCGGCACGCTCGAGTTAGTACCGGTAGGGTTCGGAGTGATCGTACGTCACGGACAGGAGAGGTTCGGACACACGATCGAGGAGACCGAGTCGGCGTGAGTGGCGCCGAGCGGGTGCCTCCCGCCCGCCTAGCGTCGCGCGCTCCCGCGTGCAAAAAGGATGCAGCGAACGAACCCCCGGACCCGCGAATATCGCCGCTCGGATCTTCTCGCCAGAGTCTCAAGTACTCTTCACCGCTGGCAATGCTCGCTCGGAGAGGGAGGGCTCACTAGGTGTCGATTCGAAATGGACTCATATAACAAAGCCCGAGCTATTCCTATTTGAAACTTAACACTGTGGCGTTAAAATAGATTTTGGTATGTATGTCGCGAGATGAACACCTGACGTTCGGCGTCATATCGAAGAACGTATGCCCCGGTTGGCTAGGTGTAGCAAATACCATAACGAATACTTTGGCTGAACACGCGCCATATTATGCAACGTTACGAGCTTGTATTGTGCAGTTGGAAATTTTCTCCTCCTTCGAGTGGGCTTCTAGAGCACGCCAATACTTCGCCAGACTACGATTGCATTCTTCAAATTCGCCTGGAATCAAAAATGTCTGGCTTTTACTATGAAATATAAATAATAACACAGAACCAATTAATTATATATTTTTAGTAAACCACTCGTACTTCATTTATCCGCTCATTATTTTAAATATAAAGCAACTTTGATTATAATTAAAATATGTTATTAAATAGCACAGTTCAATGTAGGTATATACTATTTGTAAGTTAGACTATAGTAATAACTATAAATAATAGTAAAACTGTAGTACCTAAAAACTATAAATTATTTATATTTATAAGGATTTCCAGTCGCACCACTTCATAATCTTGAATCTGGGACAAACAATTCAGGTAGTTTGATGTTATCTTACTTTTTGTTTACTGCCTTCTACATATACACTTATACATATTCCATATCATCACTTGGGTTGACTGGTAGAAAATGCCAATTGGAATTAAGTCCGCCCTTTCTTAACAACAATAAAGGATAAATAACAAATAAATATATTGTTGGTGTTATCCAAGAGTACACGTATTAAAATCGTAAATTATTAAATAAAATAACATGAATCGTTGCCACCGTCACATTAGTTAGAAAATTGCAAGTGAAGATGTAACTATAATATACCGCATGTGATATAAATTTATAAAAAAAATCTATTTGCAGAGAAGATAGATGGCAAAGCAGATCATAGACAAGCACGAGCTAACGGAATAAATAAAGGCACGCTAAGGGTTAATTATGTGCGCTCAAGCATTTGCAATATTCATTACATTCTTAATAAATTGGTCGGATAAAGATGCTTACTCGATATCAATAAAAATTGTAATGGTAAAAATGATAAATATATTAATAAAGTTATTATATAAGTGACAATCAAAATTCTCCTCTACTATTTTGTAGTATGACAGACAAATTTTCCATCATCTAGTTGTCTTATTATTGGTATCAGACGTACACTTTTCAATTTTCAAGCATCAACCCCTAATATTCTGTCCAAATTAAAACGTGTGTAATCAGTAAAAACTTGCAGTACTTAGCTTAAGTAGCCGAAGTTTATGGTAATTTGTTAAAGAAACGACTTGCAAACAATAAAAATAAAATCAAGTGGGCAAATCTTTCGCAACTAACCAGAATTATATTATTCCGAATGACGGCTATGTAATATTATACAATTCCGCAGAAAGTGCTTTTAAAACAAGTTTCTAAATATGCTTGTGAAGTAATACTGTGCTGGTATTTTTTTCATTCAGCTCAGTGTTTTATGAAACAAATTCTCCGGGAGCGGGGCGCCCAAAACGCTTTGGAGGGGGAATATTTGAGCGTGCAGCGGGCGGAAGTCGCCGGCGGAACGCACAGCGTGCAAACAAGCTGTATGCACGTCAAAACATTTATGAGGCTTATTGGTTTTCTTTTCATTCACAATTGTGCACGAAAAGAATGCATAGTTGCATGTTTATACAGTAAATCGTAATATCTTGGAACACCTCTACACACGGCAAACTGATTCCAAAGCTCCTGTGCATCATGACATCTTGTGTTATTGTGATCAGACGGTTGATACATGACATATACTTATATAAATGTTTTTTTACAACGAGACAACAAACCAAAAATATATTTCATCACATAAATATTTATTATGGTTTGAGAAACGAACTCACTAACCACTGGACCTAGGGGTCGGTCTAGTAAATGAGCTACTCGTATCTTAAATTTAATATGAAAATTTCGCTGACCATGACAATATTTTGCTTTCACTTACATTTTTTTGTTATATTTAATAAATTACACTTTTCTGAGAAACTGCAACTATACAAATTTTTATAGCTATAAATAAATACAATGCTAATTGACTTATAAACTGTAGCAGTGTTAGCCGTCCAAAGATTTCAATGACAAACTTCTTGGGCTTGCTTGAAAAAATGGCTATTTTGTTTATTACTGATTTAATTTCATTTTGTTCCATTCTATTAACTTTGTCATACTTATATTTTATTCATTTCGTCATCAATATCATCCTTCAGTGCCGAAGAGGTCCGCATCTGTAGAGTTGTGCGTAAACGGATTTGAATCATTTTACCTGTTAATTTTTTATTAGAAGCTACTTTTATTTACAATTAGATGAGCAGAAGTTTTTTCATTTATTAATACTATTATTATTAAAAAACGTACTTCACTCCAAATGATATTCTCTACCTGTTCCACAGGTAACTATAAAAATATGGGTAAGAACTTAATGTTATTAATTTTTGAAATTTAACAAAATATTATTTGACAGCCTCGTTGATCGTGTTGGTTGCAAGCGCGACTGCCGATCGACAGGTCCAGGGTTTAAATCCCTGGCCAGGCACTATGATTTTTTCCAAATTAGATTTTTTATTAGTGGCTCGGAGTCTGGATATGTGCCCGGTGTATGGTAATAAGCTCACCACCTGTTCCATAGTGAGACGTAAACGTAAGTGGTGAAACATGGAAGTGTACTACCTCTTCGAGGATTACAGACGTGAACGTTACCTATAAATACAGACTCGTGACAAGGTTTCTAAGTATAGAAATAAGCATAGGTTGATCATGTAACTTGTCTAATCTAATGAGAAATGAATATATTATTTAAAACAAACTTAACATCACGCCTGTTATCCCCGAAGAAGTAGGCAGAGGAATGCAGAACACAGCCGCGTTACACCAGTTACTTTTACGTCCCACGATGGGAAAGGTGGTGAGCCTATTGCCATATACTGGGCAGATATCCAGACTCTGAACCACTACTAGAAAATCTATATTAGAAAATTTAGTAGTGCCCGAATATGTATATCTTATTGTTTATTTTATTTCCTCGACATTACAGGGATTACAGGCGTGATGTTACGTTTATTTTATTCCCTAAGGACTTTTAAATTCCGTGTGTAAACTTTAAGAGAATATTTAAATAGATTTGATTTTGGGAGGTTTACGATTTTTATACGTTCCATTGCTTTAATACGCGTCTTTTCTTCTATCTAAAAGGCCTGATACCACGAATACAAGTTTAGCAAATGATAATAGACTCTATAAATTTCATGTGTAGTAGGTACATATTTTAAGTAGAGAAGCATAGTCATACCGTATATTGAATTATAATTCGAAGGCAATGTAAATGCTTATAAAAGTGAAACAGAATAACACGGGGTTGGAATGTAGTTCAGCTTTCTGTATTTGTAAGCATGATGCAATGAAATAACTCAACTTTTCTCTTGCGTCTAGTTTTCATAAATTTTTATTACATCTATTTTATTCGGCGCGTTGAATAAATTTTTTTATTTATAAAATGATTGGACTTTTATAACGTTCGCGCCATTCGTTAAAATTTTAGGCCGGATTCACGTTACTCGGCATGGTTCGCAGCTTTTCACTTTTCAACAGGTACGTAATACGTACATGATGAAAAATCTTTATTTCAATTTTGTTTTTTCATAAATGTGAAATTTTGTACAATCTATTAGTAGCTCAAAATCGATACGAATGTGAAAGTACAAAATGGCACGTCAGTTTAATATTGGCGTTAGCCATTTCGTAACAAAATATAGCGAGCAATAATTTACTTGTCTCATATTGTTGAACCGTTGACAAAGTGCATTTGTTGTTTGAACTAAGCATCACAGACGAAGACTTAGAGTGAGCTGGGGTGTTAGTGCATATGTGAAGACTGAGTTATTGTCGACGACAGTAAGTAAAATGAACGGTCGCGACAAATGTGCCCTGAAACTTCCCAGCGTGTTATCGCTACGGCGATGTTTAGTATAACTTGGCACCTATTACTTAAGGCATCTATTAAGAAAATAATAAAGAATTTGACTTATTTTAAAGTTAACCCTCGTTGATTTTATTACTTCATTTATATACAAAAACCTAGTGTTTAGAACACCCCGTTTAAGTGATCTGACCATATACGCAAAATGGCTGACGATGGTTGGAAACAAAGAGCTGATGATCGAGCTCAATGGCGTAATCCTGGAGAGGCCTATGTCCACTAGTGCTAATGACGTCATGACGACGAATATAAGCTCTAATACAAATTCAAATTATTTTATTAATTATAAGGTATATACATACACTCAATGAAGGTCATGTTTTAGTCATTGTACTTGTATTGTACATTGTAATTGTGCAATGAAGATTATGTTTTAGTCATTGTGCTCGTATATAGTTCCAAGTAACGATGCCAATATCTTTATCTAGTTATAGGGATCATATACACACATTCAAGTACCGAAAGTTTTATTGAGGGTTTTTTGCGTTATTGGTTGGTCGCGAACATATTTTTTCATGCCGGTATTTCCTCGAAGGGGCAGGCAGAGGAGGGTAGTACCTACTCCCTCGTTTCACTAGTGCTGTTAGCTATACGTCCAATGAAATAGAGGGTGAAACTATTGCCATGCAACGGTAAGAAGTCCACGCTACTACTGGGAATTTCTGGTTAGTGAAACCAAATAATACTCGCCCGTCGTGGGGATTTTATTATATGTTTTTATGTTTTATTTTTTTTTCGACCCATTTTCCATTCTACTGTTGTAACATGGGTTTCCTCTCAGAAAGGGAGGGTTAAGGCCATAGTCTGCCACGCTGGCCATGTGCGGGTTGACAGAGTTCACACGCCTTAGACAACAAATTTTTTTTAGAACTCTAAGGTTCTAAGGTGTGCAGGTTTCCTCGCGATATTTTCCTTCACCATTATAGCTAGTGATATTTAAACTTAAAACTGGTCTGGTAGAGATCGCTTGTTAGCGGTAAGATCGCCTATTGTATGTATATGCAAACCTTAAATGTATACTTTTTAATTTTCCGTTGGTTTACAAGTAAGAATATTGTAATGTATTGTATTGTATTGATTTTGGGAAGAATTCCATGGTGAAAATGGTCACTTATTTGGGAATATACTTACTCATGAAATGTTATTTCGGTGCTACGTAGAACATTCCAAAACAAACAACAAAACAAAAACCTAAAACACATTAGTGTTACCCCTGGATAATGCCATGCCTGAACGGTATCCTCGAAACAGCAAAAAGTGTAATGGTTGATTCATTACGTATTGCCTGTAGATAGACAGATGTACGAACTGTTTATAGTACTTCACTATGATTGACTTTTACATATTACACCTTAACTGCTTAATTTGAAGCTTTAACATATCAAATAAAAAAGTAATTCACTCTTATCGTCGATGATTTAAGTAACAAAATTGCAGAGTTACAAATCATATGGATATTTTAGTTTTTTTTAACATACTTTTCAGTGATAAATCTTGTTTAAGACAACTGTACCTGCAATGAAAGTCGACATAACATTAATACAATCTTGACTCTAGCACATCAGTTGACTCAATACCATAAACATTTAATACAAATCATACATAATGTACATAACACTAGATGGCGGTGTTGTCCTAGTAATTTCAAATTCAGTTTTTCAATCCGGAATGCCTTTAAAAAATGTGCCCTTTAAAATTGAATATCACATGCAATAATGATAAACCTAAACATTATAACGAAACTTGCGCACCTTAGAGTTCATAAAAAGTTTTTTAAAGGACATGTAATCTGCCAACCCGCACTGTACACGTGGCAGACTAACTCTCTGATTTGTGAGAATATATAGATACAACTCAAAAATAAATACAACTCTTTTGTTAACGAAATTGATTGAGAAATGTAAGTATGCTAAATAAATATGACTACAGTTTGATCTATTTCTACTAAATATAAATACGAGTACTGTGAGTAATGCAAATCAGAGACATCATTATGCACATCTGGCATTTTAAATTGATATTGTTTTAAAAATGTCATTATTCGTTTTATCCTCTGCCCTTCCCAATAAATTGTATGAATCATTTAAGTACATTATAATATGATAAATGATACATTTCAAATTGTAACCAGATTGCAGGAATAAAATATTTAAAAAAAATTGTTGCAAATTATTCTGGTGTCATAATAATTTTATAAAT
>DWDW01000027.1:0-21974 GCA_018245635.1 Mimoniades versicolor eupheme | reverse complement strand
TTTATTTTTATATACAATATATCAAATAAGACAAACTGAGGGGTAAATGAAAGAACGCCTACAAGCAAGTTAATTTACAAGTGATTAATTTCATGGACATTTAATATAACATCAAATAAATAGGTTCATGTAATCCTTTAATAATTAATTTATCACTATATCAGGAAATATAGATATTTTATGTATTCCGTTAGACGCGAACTGAATGTCTTATTAAAAATTGCTTAAGACATTAATACGACGGTAATTCAAATGAACGTATAAAGCGATATGAACGCACGAAACACCGGGTGAAATAAACACCACTTTTATCCATCTATGATTTGTTGCCTCACGCAGTATTTTCGGCTTGTATAAATAATAGATCTCGATCCCTTAATAGCTGGCGACGATGGTGTAAGTTTGATGTAACAATTTTTAAAAGAAATAATGTCTGTAATAATAATAATAATGTTTGGAAAAGAAATAATAATATTTGTAAAAATACATCAACGCTACGAGTACAAAACAAGTGATGTGTAAATAATAATAATGTTTGGAATACTGAAATCTGGCAAAAATAAACAATAAAGAAACCGGGCAGCACATGTCACCGTAGAAAGATATTTGGACCTCGAACAGGGCTTAAGAGTGGGAGTGTTGGCGTCAGTAAAAGATATCATTCTTTGTTAAATGGATTGGTGTTAATGAGTAAAACTACTGCATCAACAATACTGGTAAATTACATTAGTGTATTCAGTACACAAGAGTGTCTGTAATAATTACTAGGTACCATAGTGACAGTACACGCTATGATATGAGGTATGACGCTCGCAATGACTAGTCTTGAAAATTGCGTCTGTCATGGACACGTTTCCAGTTACAGATCAGTCCTTTTATGCAGCGGACGAAGGACACTAGGTCTGCGATCAGGCGGCATCGCGGTATACTATACACTTACCACCACTACTTATAGAGTGCGGGGTGTTCATCATCGTATTCACCCCCCCCCCCCCCCATGAACGCTGCTTGGGTAGATTGAGAGTGCCGAGGCCCGCAGTCCATCCTGCAGCGTCGCAGCGCGAGACAAATCAACAGGACCATCGCCCTATAATTCGAATGTTACTCGTACACACAACTAATCAATACGAACATAAGTAATTTAAAATTTAAGATTAATGTATGTAAAAAATAGCCTTTAAACAATTGTTTCTAAATGCGACGTGAATACAAATTAAACATTTATGCAAATGAACATCATATAAATGAATATTACCTGTTTACCATGGAATTACCGTAATCCATTAATCATCATTTTTACTTTCCGTTTTTTCACTGCGTATAGCAAGCAGGCTAATGCCTGTAGCAGGTAGTGTTACGTAGTGAATAGGTATTGAAAGGGCGACTATTGCCGATATATGACTCCGTTTTTTTAGATCTTATGCTTTTTATAATGACTCCGTTTTTTTAGACCTTATGCTTTTTATCTGTACCATACAGGGAAAAACCCATTTAACACACCGCGGTCACTAAATGATCCCATTCGTTTTCTAGTAGACGCATATACTCGTAATTTCTCGTACTATGTGTCAGGTTCTTGCATACAGATCTACATAAAAAAAGTAATTTTGTTTGTCGGTTACTTGACTTTTTATATAACTTGTACTTCTTGGCATGGTAACAGTTCCATTTTGTTTCAAATGCCCTTTAAACTTTCTTAATGTTATACATGTATTGGCTACATAAAAAAACATGTTTCTATGGTTCAGCGGTTGCTTGCACGACTCTTGATTGAGAGGTGTCGGGTTCAAATCTCGGATCGGGTGCTGTTGAATTTGTCAAAATTAAAATTTGTAATAATTTCTAATAATAGTAACTTGTAATTCCTAATAATGGTGGTATGGTAGTAGGTTCATCACTTCCTCCATAGTGGGACGTAAACATAGCTGGTAAAACTATGGTTTGTCCTATAGTCCTCTGCCTAACTTTTCGGGGATTACAGGCTTGATAGTACCCAAAATTGAGAACAAAATACTTTTCCACGCATCTCAGTATAGAATAAAAGTAATAAACTAATTTATGCTTTTAATTATTTTAGGAATTCTTATGCACTGAATTCCTTCGTATTTAATGTAGGTACCTACTTTTACATATCTGCCTGTCTCTAATCGGAACAGAATATACACATCCGATACACGATAACAAATGAATGTATGTTAGCGTAAAACATTGCAACCCTGTTTTTCCAAGAATAATCTGGTTACTTCTACTGTTAGCTTGGTTACGTCAGGTTTGCGAGGTCAGGTACATATATACTCCTCACTCGGTACTTTCCCCTAACCCATAATCGTCTTGGTATGGTCTAGTTACGCACAAACTGTTAACTAAATTGTTGTACTAAGCTCACACGTGCTGCACTGAACTACTTTCACTGGTCAGCTAAGCCAAGCGAATGACGAAATGTGAAACCTTGTTTTAAATGTCAAGATGAAGAAATGATGACGAATCAAGATGTCAAAATAAAGAAGAAATGGCAAGGAAAATTCCTACGTGCAGGAAGCTCTATGAATAGTATCGCGTAAAGTTATTGAAAATAATTCGTCAATTACAAGCTAGTTTCACTGTCGATATCCATTCCGCATCTTTCCTCATTAAACGGACGCGATAAAATGCTGCAAATTTTAATTACATATCATATATAATCTTATACGCGGACGCAGCAGCGACAGTAGCCAATTTACGATGTATTGCGAGCTTTATTTGCGCGCGTGTACACGTATCATGAGTCAACGAGGCGGAAACCCGTCACCTTCTTACATATTACTCGCGTTTTCATTATTACACATTGACAACATGATGTATTAATGCGTTCCTTTCGATGAATTTGAGCGTTGAAAATATTTGAGCGTAGCTTGATATGTATATTTTTATATTGTGCAAGCGAGTTATATATCTTTGTTAAGCAACAAAGAAAAAAAGGCGCCTTTTAATAAATCAGTTACCTTCTGACCATATTATTCGCCTTTGATAGTCCACAACGGGACGTAGGACGTCCCCTAGCCGGTAGCACATCAAACTAATTATAATTATGGTCTCTTATTATTTAATATTGTCTTAAATATAGTTGACTGCATCGTATGACTGCCTCGTTGGTCGTGTTGATTGTAAATGCGACTGCTGATCGGGAAGTCTTGGGTTCAATTCCCGGGTAGCACTACTAAATTTTTCTGAATTAGATATTTTAGTAGTGGCTCGGAGTCTGGATATGTGCCCAGTGTTTGGCAATAGGCTCACCACCTATTCCATAGTGGAACGTAAACGTAACTGGTGCAAGGTAGGAGTGTTTTACATTCCTCTGCCTGCCTTGTCGGGGATAACACACGTAATGTTACCTTTAAATATAGTAAGTTCTCATAAATAAGCTCTACCAGTATTTTTGTAATAAAAATTATAGGCCAGAAGGGTCATAAAAACCATTCATCTGGTTCTTACTTCATCTCAGCAGAATTTGATAACAGTATAATAATTCCCAAGTCTGTTGGCTTCAATATACCGAAATTAACTTGTTATTGTCAAAATACCGAAATTAACTTGTTATTGTCAAAATACCGAAGTTAACTTGTTATTGTCAATATACCGAAATTAAATTGTTATTGTTAACTGTAATAAAGCAAACATTATGACACATGACACTCGGAAAAACCACATGCGATGAAACTGACCGTTGACTACGTTTCAGCGTTCTAAATAAACCAATTGGTTAAGCGACAAAGCTTACCGCGCCGGCTTAAAAGACACAAACAAAACAAAACAGTGGTCTATCATCGATACGGAGTTCATTCACTCTCTCGAGACTCTTGAGGCGGTGATCCAACGCCGAGTGTCCCTAAAGTAATTAGACGCTATGGTCTATTTGTGTTCAATATTATGATGGGCGTATTAACCACTTGTTATAATGTGATATAACTTTAAATTACATAACAACGAGGTGTGTTGTATCAATTTATGTAAGTACTCAGCTAAACTAAATCAAGAACTTCGATTCTTAAGCATTGAATGTTTACATTTATTACAATGGAACGTGGAATTTAATATTATTTTTAACTATGCTAATGTACTGCAAAAAACCATCATTGTGGACTAAAATGCCAGTTTTTGTATAGTAATATGACTCGTAGTAGTGATGTAACTCGAACATGTAAAAGTGTATTAGTCGAGGCGTTTAATCCACGGCTCGCTAATGGATCGGCACGTTGAATCGTTGAGCCAACGAGCCGAAGAGTAATACCGTTAGCCCGCCCGCCAATTGATCACCCCCGTTAACGGTCCGGCTTATTACGAGGGCAATATTCAAAATAAGATAAAAAGGTATAAAATATCTCGATAAGAGTGCACGAGTACCTACCACTGAGGAGCATCAATCTACGGACCTGAAGCCCACCGATGCACTTCTGATTTTTTTACTCTTTCTGATTATTAGGCCACATTAAAATGTCAGCCAGCGGCTGTGAAACTAACGGTTGACAGGCTTTACGCGCAGCTCGCGTCTGTGTCGTCGTATCGACACACGCGCATTGAGACGTTCAATTATGTGTTTAAATGCTTTTCTACGAATACAAAGAAAGTGGTAATAAATTTTATATACATAAATAAAACTTATAAGAGCTTTGTCATCTTGTTCTGCATTTTATTGAGCATGTTCTTATAAATAATGATAAGGAAAAAATGTTCAAATATATGTACATAGGTACATAATATCGTATTAAGTTGTATTTCCATCATTATATCCAACGTACTATTATAATTTTTATTAATAAACCTGCAACTGTTATTTGCGATACTAACTTTTATAACTTCAAGTAAATACTATCAGTTATTTAATGCAGGTAACAGGTCATGCACTAATAGCATTACTTCTATGTAAAGAATTTAATTGGGCTTTTACGAAAAACGTTTAAATAATAAAAAAGCTTTATTCTTACAGTTGTATATTTTATAAATTTTGTGTCTCAATAATGATCAGCACTTATTCCATTTGATGTACATATATGTTTTTATAAATACTTAAGTTTGAGTATCGCTGCACTTAAGACGAGGACTCTTTGAGATTTATTATATACAAGGAAGGAAGGGCCGGTGCCCACTGCCCACAGGGTTTATTAGAAAGCCGGCTTATCTTATTTTTTGTGTTACGGTAAATCGGGCCCTCAAACGTTTCCCCGGGCTCAGTTCACCGGTTAGCTAATGTCACCATGATCAATGATGCGAATCGAACTGTATTCTATAACTGTCATTTATCATTATGATTCCATCGTTTGTATTATTGTATTATATTAATGCATTGTTTTACAAAGCGAAAATGTTTTTTTTTCATTCCATCTCCCCAGTAATTCGAAATGTACCTTCCGCTAAAAATCACTGCAAGAAATTAAAGCAGATTGACTCTGTATAATGAAATAATCTCATGAATGTCATTACTATGCATACAGATTGAGCTCACATAAAATAGTTTTATCCACGATAAATCGAAACGTGTGGTAATAATAATAATAATAACCCGGTGGCTACAGACTTTCCCGTGATTATTCTCACGACAGTCCTATTAGGTTATTACGGACCCAATACGTATAATTGTGTATTGTATTTGCGAGAATCTCCGCATGTTACACATAGTTTACTGTACCCCGCGTGCACTTAAATTCTTTGTCCATGCGTTACGTATTACGTGATATAAATAAAGTCTCCTGTCTCATCACCGTCGTGACCATCCATCCTTTAATCGTTCTCTTATTGGACCCAAGTTTCCTCTGAGTATGAGGGAATTAAAGCCAAGTCTGGCATGCTGGCTGAGTGCGGGGTGGCAGGCCACGCGCCTTAGACAGCTTATTTTGCCTCTAGTCCGACAACCATTTTTAATTGGTCAATTACCATTCGTGTAAGACAAGTACAAGTGTATTATTATTACTCGATATTGTTCATTATTGTGCCACTCCGTTAGAACAACAGAGCTGGTTTTTCACCCGTTACTCTTACGTCCCACGTGGAATAGGAAGTGAGCCTATTGCCATACATCAGGCACAAATCCAAACTCCGAGTCACTACTAGAAAAGAGGTACTAGAAGGGAGGTACGTATTAGAAAATCTAAGCTAGAAAAATGCCTAATGATAATAATAATGATTGATTGATGATGACATTTCTTTTTTATTTAAATTATATTTTATAATAATATGTAATTGCGTCACTCTACGGAGAGGATAGTATTAGTTTCTAATAGAAACATATATTATACATTTAGGTAGTTGAAACAAAATTTCACTGCGATGTAGTATATTACTTTGGTACATATTTCAGCCATGACTAAGAATTAAGCCGGCTTGACTCCGGGTGGGCAGACTAGTCTCGGACCTGTACGAGGTCCTTTCTCATGAGGTGCTGCCCATTGCAGCGAGACGCGGCGGAGACGGGCCACCCCGAAAAATCATACGTCAGTCAAGCTGGTTTAATTCTTAGTAATGTGTAACACTTACAAAACATTTAACAATAAAAATCTTTCAGCCATTCCCGATTTATCCCGCCAATCGAATGAACGGTATTATTAGCGAGAACTTCTTTTGATAATTAACTACCAACTTAATTTGTCTTAGAAACCGATCAATATCCTTCAAATGTTTATTATGCTTGTTTTCGTTGATTTCTTCCAATTTTTGACTTGCTGTCTTTATAGTTTTCAGTTCGGTAAGAATGTTATATGTATGTGTTATATGTTAAAAATGGTAAAAATGGTATCGAAATTACATGGACTTTTTCTGTTTTATCTTCAAGAATATCGTATTTACTGGTATTGACGCCATCTAGTCCCACTCGAGTACTATTAATAAAATAAAAGTGAATGTTCAGTGAATCTTACGATGCTTTAGTGACAATTTGCAGTTTGGAGTTCTTGCATATTCCTCTAGATGGAGCCGTTCCTTCCGATAAATCTATTCGCCGCAAAGGCACCATCAGCTTATCCACCGCAACTTTGGCAGTGTGGGTTTGACATCTTGGATCACTGTATTTGCGTTATGCGTCTTTGCGTCTTGTCTGCTACTAACAATTACAAAAATATTTTTAAAGAAAACATATTGAAAGCTGGGCGGAAATTGATCAACACATCATAATGTAAATTTATAATAAAATTATTTAATATACAGTTGAAAAAGGTTCTATTAAGATTACGACAAATGTAGACTGTCAGCCGTCCGTAAGTACCCTTCCGCTAATTAATTGGAATCATTAACGGCAATGGGATGTCGTAACTCTGTTTAAACTGCCATTCCGGTTCATTTGGAACGCATGAGGGGGTCGTCAGGGATCAGAATGCCACCCACTTGGAATATTATGTACTTATAAATTTAGCCTATAATAATACTAAACTTAGATCATGAGCATGAGAGCATGTTGAATTTTAAAAGTTTAAATCTTTATTATCTGTAATAGACGGAGGACGATGTATGAAAGAAAGTATCGGTGTAAAAATGAAATAGGGCATGCTCCGGTGGTTCGGACATGTTGAGAGAATGGCTGATGAAAGAATGACGAAACAGATATACAAGGCGAATGTCGATGGACGCAGGTGTCGAGGGAGACCAAGACTCACCTACCTAGACCAAATAAATCAGGTTTTAACTGATAGGGACGTTAGAAGTCTCCGAAACCGGCGTGCTTGTATGAAGAGACTGATGAATGTAGAATAAGCCCGGTAGGTGTGTAAGAATAGAGATATTTATGCATTAAATTTAACTCGAATTATACGACTAGGACACTTAGGAAGATTATTGACATTTGTCAGACTTTTCTTTATTCCTTATGAATGATTATTTATATTTTGAGATATTTCCACAAACGGCCTCAAATCCCAAATTACACAAAAATTTACCATTTCAAAGCAAAGTAAGTATTTGCTAACTTAGCTTTGTATGTCCATTTGACACGGAATATCGGGAATAAAAAAGTAACATCACGCCTGGAATCCCTGATGAGATAAGCAGAGCTTCACCAGTTTCATTACACGTCTCACCATTGAATAGGAGGTGAACCTACATATTGCAATACGCTGGGCATAAAATCAAACTCCGATCTACTACTAGAAATTTTAGGTCAGTAAAATATTATAGTAGTTACTCGATCCGGGATTTCAATCCGGCACTTCTCGATATCAGTTCCGCTCGCAACCACAACCAAAGAGGCGGACGTCGAATATCGTAAAAAAAAAACATACACATTTGCATGTCCAATAGACATAACTCCCAATTCGGACAAATCAATACAATTCGTGCCCATTGATACCGTGTTACTTTGACGAGCCACATCGAACGGCGTCCATTGTGCGCGTGTGAAAGCGTTCTTATGTAATCGGTGATAAATATAACGCAGGCTTACGTTTTGTTTTCGTTATGACGCAGTGTCCGGTTGTGCTTCCTCATTAGACGATTATCGGACACACGGTTATAATTCTGCATTGCTACATTCTTTCTTCTAATTCATATGTATATATCTTTATATATCTTTTCTACATTTACATCGTTAACATTTTGCTAGTTCGGTGAACTGAAGGGTTTGAACAAACTTTGTTCTCATTGATGGGTATAAAATAGTTTTGTATTTTTTTTATTTTTCATTATATTTTTTGACTGTAATAGTGTGCTTAAACCTACAGTGAACTTCTGTCTTGGGTAATATTGATTGTCTTGATTAATATTCCTTAAGGCCGAGACCGATAACTGTTTGTATCGAGAGTAATGTGTAAAACCTTATACTGGATACGTTTACGTATATCATAAGCGGAACAGGACTATTATTTTAATACACTTCGCAGGGATGTCGCCGTAAACGCGAGTACTACCAAAACTGACAACAAATTGTATACAAGCTAACGGGTGAATCAATATTATCCCGATGTTTAATAATGATTAACGTCATTTAATCTAAACAGTGTTACATAATTATTATAAAAGTACAAATTAAAAAAATTACAAAACAAAATGGACTTCGATCACGTGCAATATCATGATGTTTTTGTACCTTTTTCATTACAATAATTATAACGAGTGGTAATGAAGCAATGTGCCTCCGCGAGAAATCGATTTATAATGTACGGAAATTTACACAACATGTAATAATAATGTATTATATTGGAATTAGAATAGTTTTATATGAAAAACTACAAGGCATACGCATAGAAAGTGTAACGAATTTGGCATGTTACGTGTTTCATCATTGTCATCATCAGCCTATTCATGCCCACAGCTGGACATAGCTCCAATAGCACGCTATAGAGCTCGATTTTTATTGTAAAATCGGCTAATCGACTGAATCAATAGCAAATCGATCGTCTGTTGCAATTCGCATAATCAGTGCATATATCGTACAACTATGGACTACACTAGACCAAAGTTTGAAATATTTCGACATCCATTAAGACTATGAGCATTGTATCTTAGTAGGTTTTTTATTCATGACAAGAATCCTAAAAGTTAAGTCTAACAGGTAAGGTGCTATATTAAATCTAACTTCGAATATTTTGTACATTATACATGTATGTACCTACATTCTCAAACATAGCAAATTTTTAATAGATATGCTGTTGTACTTCAATCAAAAATCTTGTTATGGTGTAATTCATTTCATAATATTGTTAAATTCTACCAAATTCTGTTAACCCTGACTTGGTTACCATGTTAACCGCCGACCGCCATTTTAACTTAATTCATTTTTTATATGCTCGTAGTGAGTATGTACATAAGTAAGCTTAAGTATACCGAATATAAATCAATTTTTCTATTTTTTTTTCATAAATTTCTCTGCATATACGCTTCATCTATGCGCACTGCGGCTACGTGATGCAAGATTGAAGACAGCACACGCGTTCTAGGCGGACACAAGCGCGCTGCCTTGCGTTAGTAGTTGCTTAAAGTCATTCCTAATCACACGTTGGTACTATTTACTGCAAACATCTTTTGCAATCATGCATTTGCAAGTTATAGATATAAGCAAAAAATCCTGATGTATCCATTTTGAAATACAATGACAAAATAATCTCGCTATTACAAACTTCTGAAATAAGTTGCCTCGTTCTTCTGAATCGAGGTAAAAAAATGACTTATCTTTAGAAATTGTGACTACTAAGTGAGCATGGCTTATTTAATCGAGTAATTTGTTGAAACTTCAAATGTCGATAGTCATCTACAAAACTGCAGTTTAAATTATCTTGTCTTTGGAATTGCTAACTTAGTGCCAGATTTTATGCATTAGGCATTGCCTTTACTTCTTTTGTTTAGCAACCTGCGTTGTGATAACGTTTTTTAACGTAGTCATCAGGATCAGCATTTGAGGATGGTCTCGCGTAGAACACAATCGCTTGTCAATAACAGAACATAGCATCGCTTGAGAATTATTTCTGGTCGCAGCTTTATTGACTTCCTAAGCCAATTAACAATTATATCGCTACCATTAATAGAGTTGCCCCTGCTACTAACAGTCTTATTAATGCAAATTTAACAATGTTGTAAAGTCTCTAAGCCGTATGTACGAGCACTCCAAGTCGCTATTGACTGGCTTGATTAAATTCTCCATATCTCCCGTGGTTAAGGAAGAGATCTTAACACAAATGGAACACAAGAAGTGTCAGCACGATGGAAATGCATAAGAAGTAATTGAGACTGAGTAAGGTTACACGAAACTGTGATATGACATCAAAGACCCGAGCATAAAAACCCTTCAATTTTATCCATTATTGATATTCGGTTGAGAAATTTAGTTACATAATACATATTATTTTTTATATGACGAAATCTATTGACCACAGTTAAAGACTTTTTATCAACAATAGCGTAGGTGAAACTATAATATTTAGATTTGACCTTCCTCCAGGAAACTCTCTGTTTCGAGTCGAACGGTCTAGTCACGGACCACTGAGCCGGGTTTCGGCTTTCGTGTTGCCTTGTCTCATGGAACAAAAACACATTGTTCTAATTAGTAGTGGAAACTGCGTGTTAATAATATTGGTAAAATAGTTCCGGTCGCCCTGAAGAACATTTTATAAAGGTAACATCACGATTGTAATCCGTTACGTCCCGCCATTAAATACATAGGTGGTGAGCCTATTGTCGTACACCAGGCACATATCTAGACTCTACTAGAAAATCCACTGCCACTACTACAAAATCTAAATTCAAAAAATTCAGTAATGCAGTATGGAAAAAATACATTAATGACCATTAATCAATTTCTGTTCCATTTTCCAATTACTAATTGTTATACACACAAACTATACGATTACTGTAATAATTAAATATTATAAACAACTTAGAAATATATTTATATAGCTTTAGGGTAGTTTTCACTTTGCTTGGGTAGAATGGTGATGGGTACAATGAAAGGGATGCAATTTCGCAATTTAAAGTATTCATGTTTCGTTCAGGTAAAAGCATTCATTTCAAATGCAATAATCTGATAACAATTGTTCCAATAGCATGACTCTGCTATTGGAACAATTGTACGTATTGTAATTGTAATTTGTAATTGTAATTGCAAGTTGTAATTGTACAATTCACGTACGATGCGAATGCGAACGTCGTTAAGGATATAAATAAATCCTGTTATTTTATTTTAGTACAAATGACTCATAAATGTGTTGTTATGACAGTTCTGGATGTCCGGTATATCTACGTATATGATTTATTTATAATTATAAGCGAACTGTTTATAAGTGGTAATTGTAGTCTTTATTATTACATGAGACTTAATTTTTACCAGATATGTCATAAAGATGGTAAAAATAAGTAAACTTCCAGTAAAAGTAAATTACGCTCGCAGTAAAAAGAGTTACAATAAAATATTACGCTGAGTGCGATAACGCATCCGCAGCACTCCAGTTGCGTCGATAGTAAAAGTAAGCGAGAGTAACGCAATACACAGAACAGATGTACAATAAAAGCGGCATATTAGCACTTAGGTTGATTTGCAACTGTACAATTGTTTCAATACAATTATATTTTTACTTGTACGACAGTTTTTAGCCAACTGTACTTTTGTTTGTGTGGGAAATTGGGATAACGTCGCGCTTTACGTATCGCTAGTTCAATATAGGTTAGTCATAATTCATTTAAAACAACGATCGCGAATCTGGTCTGTCTATAAATGAAAGGAAAATGTTCCATAAAAGTTTAATGTAGATACCTACTGTAAATAACACAGAAGTTATTGATTCTTATCGGATACCCGATAATCAATGGTATGTAGTAATTTTAGTCAATATAACTACGAGTATATGTGTTTGTATCTGACGTCCAAATCACGTAGTGTAGTGTAGGACGCCCTCCGGCCAGGTGGGATGACGAGCTGCGGAAGGCTGCAGGCAGATGCTGGACGCAGCAAGCCGAGGACAGGGCGCGATGGCGCTGTTTGGGGGAGGCCTATGTCCAGCACTGGACTGAGATGGGTTGATGATGATGATGACGATGATGATGATGATGATGAAATCACCTTTAGTAATAAAATTTCCCCTTTAGAAATGCTTCCTGTAGTAATGACATTCGACTTCCACTTTGTCATTCAGTAAAAGAACTTATTACTTATCGCGTTTCAATAATACCTTTAAGTAATGTCGTAACATCACGCCAGTATACAATGAAGAGGTAGCAGATGATTGTAGTGCTCTCCCACGTTTAACCACTTATATTCTTAACATTGTCAGCTGTGTACCAGTAACCTAAGCAGTAAAAAATGAGGGGTCAGAATGTAGAAGATATATCTGTAGACATATGTATGAAGTCTAATAGAGTTAGCACAAAACGTGATTATATATACATATACCATAATACATGGTAGTTTCCAGAACGAAGAAAGTTAAACGTAAGTCCTATTATTAATATTTCAATTTATTATCATTTACCTGCCCATCTTGATCTGAATGTCTGAAACTAGGGAATTTTAACCTTACTCCTTCAGCACAGGCTGTACTTTCATGCTAACACCGGAACTGGTTGTTTTTAAAGCGAATAACGTTTTCAATTGTCGACCTAGTGCACGAGTTTTCAGGTTCAGTTTCCGTTGACGCCTTTCAAGTTAATAAATTTAAATTATAAACGATATTATGTTTTATATTGTGGTGTTAAGATCGAAGTTGCAATGATGGTCGATTAAATGTGGATTAAATAGAAGCCTAAGAGAGGCAGTGTCGCGAAACGCTACCACGTTGCGATATAAAAGGAAGTTTTGTTTAAATTTCTTTATCACACACCATCTGTCTGTTACCGCGCTCGGTTCCACCTCGCCTCATGAATCTCGTGATGTCTGCACGTTTCCTGGTGAGTTACATATTATTAAATTCACCTTCGTTCTAGTTACACGCTTGCGCTTCTTACAATTGCAATCCCCAATTATGATTGTTATGTATGTAAATTGCAATTAACGAGTGCTCCATTTATAACGCGTAATATTGAATATGGGTCACGTGAAATGTCACTTGTAGGAATGACGTTAATCATCGAAACCCGCCTTGAACCGTGTCACGGTAGTATCGAAATCAACGAGCTTCATGACAGTATGCGCCAAGACTAATTAAATCGCATGGCATCCATTCTTCTCTTTGGTGAAAAGTGATTACGCTTGAAAATGGTTTAATTATTCACTTGTTTCTCACACGTTACTTAACAAGAAAGAATAATTTGCTATGAACTTGAATCCACAATACTGAATTCATTTAAGCAATATTTATTTATTAAAATGATTGATTGGTTTAGGAAATTTATCATGAAATATTGAACGATGAAAATTTTTCCGACTCTTAAGGGTTAATGAAAGTGTATACGCAACATAATTATTTCAAACGTTAATTGTAAAAATCGCATACAGTCAGAAATATCATCGATGTACCAGTTGATAGTAAAGTGTTCGAAAATGTTAGCTAGTCCGCCTTTAAACGGAAATATTAATGTTCTCAGTCGGCAAACCGGATATCGGTTTTTTATCGTTTTTGTTAAGTTACCGGGGCGTCTATGAAATTGCAAAGTAACAAAAATAAAACCCAATGAGTAAGAGGCAAAACATTCGCATTGAATAATGTCTATCTGTATTTTTTTGTCGTTTTATAGAAAGTGAATCACATTTCTGTTACACCATTGAGAGTTTTCGAGCGCTCCCAATTATCTAGACGTACATGAGTAGCATGCACATTCCACACGAAACGGTAACATCGAGTTCTAACAATGGAAATGTTATTGTCACGTTATTACAGTGTTATACAACTTTCACGGTATATTACAGTCTGTAGTAAAGCAAAGCTCGACGCATAGCGATTTTCCATACCAATTTAGCAGACGAATGGACAGTGTATGCTACTGCGATGTAACGACAGATATATTTCACTGTTTGTATGTACTATTATCTTTTATATTTCGTTAATTAACAGCTAATGTTGTTGTAAGTATTTGTTTATTATTTAATCGGGGTGGTATTATGTGCGTACCTAAAGGTGTGACGTTCATTGTATAATAGTAATTAGTGTTTAATTACCGACTTATATTGGTAAAAAAATGTTATTTATTTTTTCCATTTATTCCTTTCTACAGTCATACTTATAACTAGGCTTACTAAAATCTCGACCTAATAGTTACAAGAAGTCTTTACCATTCAACCCATGGTGAATGTGACAATATGTAGGAGAATAAGAAACATATCCAAGTCTGTTTGGGATAAGATACCAAGTAAAAACCCTATTGTCTAAGCTAACTCCAGATGCCATTGAGAAATTGTTAAAGTAATATCGTAACATTCCCATTAAATTAAAAAGTAAGAACATGCACAATATTATTCTTGTTTAACTTCTACATATCTCTAAGCGTTTTCTTCTCTTAATTCCAGTTATTATTTGTATGTATGACGGAGCTGGCGGTGCTAATCCTCGCTGGGGGCGGCGGCGGCGGTCACAAGAAGGTCGTCATCCACGTGCCCGTGTTCGTGAAGCACCATCACCATAAACACACCATCGTGAAACACGTCCACCACAAGAGCGGCGGCGGCGGCGACGACCACTACGAGGTGCTGGGCTACACGTACGGGGAACCGAAACCCGCGCCCCATTTAGGCGGAGGTAAGCATTATTACAAAACACTCCATTACACAGATACTGAAAACAATTGATGGTGTGATTTCATAGCGTTTATATTATATCAATAAAAATTCTAAATCAGAACGTAATTAAATGCGGTTGTGCTATATTAAACTGACAGTTAAATTACTCAATGATAACTACGTTGTAGAGTTTATTGATGTGCGAAGGCAATTTTTGCAAACTGTTTTGTATAGTTCGACTGTACTACTAAATTACTGAAAGAAAATATTGAAGTTTTTCATTTTAATTGTTAATTTATTTATGCACACTTCATGTGAATTATTATTGCGACGCCTCACATGCGAACATCCGATTTTAAACGAGTTAGCGCCTAAACTGTAGTAATTTGTATGAAATTAAGTAAACGTTTACAGACTGATTACAAAACTACTTGTATACATTTCTGAATACATAGTTACCTATATGAATGTGATCTTTTCACAAAGTATTGCTCTTGCGCTTGCTACACATATATTTGTCTTGGGTGAGAACCGATGGCACATCCCTCGAGTCGACACGAGTATAAAAACTTAATGACATTTTGATTTAGTTGTGAGGAGATTGTCTTCATTTGCAGAGCTTTCGTTGTGATATTCACATGATGTAACGCGTTCATTATAATTTCCTTATGCAGGCACACATACACACATACCCACACACAAACGTATGTACTTCCGAGAGACTATCTCAGTTTAATGGAAACGACGAGACAGTATCTTAATTTTAATGGAAATGCAATAATCGAAGCATGGAGTGTAATGTCATATTAATTTACTGGCTGTAATGGCAGTACGTAGGTACTTTTGTTAGATCCGTAATTTACCTCTTGTGATTTCTTTAGATCGGTGTTCTGCGGTATCTACAGTACAGTATCAAAAGATCTTTATAATATAGATAAAAAAAGTAGTTTTCCATTTACGTAATATGTGCCATTAAATTGCAACTTCACTGAAATGTCCCTAATATTAATGGTAAACGTTTATTCTTCAATTCGTTTTACTCTGTCTAATTTGATATGAATCATTATATAAATTTCGAATTGATTAATTACGAAAAAAATCTTATAACTTTGACGTATAGACTGTAAAACATTACTTGCTTAATCAATTCTGAATTTGTTTTATTGTCGTTCCAGGTCACGGTTGGCATGCGGCTGAAGAGGATCACGGCGGATATGGAGACTCCCCCGTCAGCTTCGAAGGCGGCGACCACGGCAGCTACGGGTTGTCGGAGGGTGGCGAGGAGCATGGAGGATATTGACCCCGGACACGACTGTCGTGCACGTTAACAAGTGCAGTTTACGTTAAACCCTTCCTTTCCCGATAAATGATTCGGCCAGTATAATAGGCATTTCATGTATACATACACATTGTACCACGATCCACCAATTTAGAAATTTTTTACAGGATTTTTTATTTTACGGGACTTTGTCGCAAAGATGCGTTCGTTTTACCACGACGTACCACACGTACCACGTTACCGGTTTTGATGTATGTACACGAGAATTCCCCAATATCGATGTGAGGTAACAATTCTATTTGATTTTTCTTGACATCACTCCGCTGGATGTACCTACAATTACTTGAAATGAATATCATTAATAAGTTTCAAATGTGGAATTCACTGTTCAAATTTAAGTACAATAAGTAATTACGTTCTTACTGTTAATGTATAAAACAAAGTTGTGTCCATGTTGAAGTAATTCTTTGTATCAAGAAGTCGTTACCTGTTTAATGGTTGGCTGTCATTGGCGACGTCTCGGTTAGCGATACGATCTTTATAGCTTAAAATGATGGACGCCACTTCAGCTAACCGGTAAGAGAACATTATCGGGATTTCATATCCTTCAAGTTGTGTTATAAACCCATTTTTCTAACGAACTCACCAAGACGGTTTTATCGATAGAGAATATTTTGTTTGTGGGAGGTATGGAGGCAATAACGGTGATATTAAGCCTCAATAAATCACTATAACCCTTTCCTTAAATCTATCATACGATCCTTTTAGAGTTGTATAGTTGTTTACGTTGTTTAATAGAGATACGGTGCAGAGGTCTTAAATGTATTTATAAAAATGTATTCTAACGGGTATTTTTTTTCTGTTTTGTTTAGAGATTTATTTTTGTGTGTAATATTTTTATTGAATACCTAAATTTAGATTTAAGTTGTATTCCTCTGTTACAATAATCTATGCATGTGAGTATTTGACTCATCATTCATCATCATTGTGCATTCGTCATCAAGGACATTGTATGATTGTATCTGAGCATAAATGTAGCAAAATCATCTCATCTAAGAGCTTGGTGCTGATTTCGTATCAAATCGAATCGTATATCATATTGTAAACATTTGAAAATTGCTCAAAAAAACAAATACGGAATGATTAAATTCAAGTGTTCCGAACTCAACTGAAGTTTTTCAAAATATCTTTCTAACAAGGTTTCTTGAGCAAGTTTCTTACGCCTATAAAACGTACAAAATTATATAAAAACGTTGTAAGTATAAAATATACATTACTACCTTTATAGTATGCAGTGTGGCTAATATGTAACAATATTTTATCATTGCATATATTTATAACAATATATTTAATAGTTCAAGACTGCAATTGTGATTCTCCAGTTTCATTGGGGATATTATTAATAAAATATAGATGTTGTTATTATAAATTATTATTTTATTTTTACACATTAACCCCCGCCCCGTGACAGATTATTTGAATATTAAACACTGGAAGGTAAGTGCCTTATAGTGGTGAGAGCCTTATATGGACGTGTGTATGCAGTAAATAAATACATACAACGAAGAGAGAAGTTCAACTATTAAATAACTACAATAACATGTGATAACAAAACGGGAAATGGATTTTTTTAATTGTAGCGGAGAGATATAGTACATCTAAAAGAAGCATGTTTAGATGTTTACCACTCAGTATACAGCCAGCTCCTGAAAAGGTCACCTTTCGATTCTGATTACCGAGGTGGTTTTTATAAGTTCAGTTTTGTAGGTGTTTTTACGAACTTGTAATTCTACAGTCATTACGATACTACTGAAAGCTGTTTTAAATTTTTTTCAATAAGGGCACAGTAATTACTCCAACGGAATCGAGACAGTTATTTCCTGTGATTAAATGATATTAGCATAATTGACCTTAATAACACTTTGTCTCTGCCAATGTGTTAAAATAATTTAAAGAAACAAGAATCACCTGTTACGTGTCGTTTCGTAATTTTTTTAAAAGTATTTTATAATTACATTTGAAACTTTTCAGACTATTAATAGGTGATATATGTATATGCGCTTTACGCTGAATATACATTTTATACTTAACAGAATCATCAGCGGTATGTTGAAATACCAACAAAATAATTAAACGACCTCGTCCTGGTACACTCTGTATAGCTAAGCTGTGGTTTCCATATCTCCAGAACTTGGCCAGTATGCAGGCAGGAGCTGGATGCTGCAAGCTCGGGTGAGGGCACAATGGCACTTGTTAAAACAGGCCTCCGTTGAACAACGATAACAGTAATACCACATTTCCTCCACACCACACACCACCGTCTGATCTGAACGTAGGCTCGCCGGAAGTATGTTATGTTAAAAATTGGTGATAAAAAAAAGAAAAAAAAAATAGTGATAAATTACATATAAACATATGAATATAGATTTTGTTTACACGCAGACATGGAACGCATACTTGAGCTAATAACACAAATGTTGTACTGGGTGGGGAGCGAAGCCACGATGCCAGACTCAGCTCTCAAGTACTCTACCAGCAACATACTGTCACAGTCTGATCATAATGATGATAGCGTTTTGTAGATCAATACAGACTGATGACACAATGACTTGAAATAAATTGTGTGGCCAGTTTTACTTTTTCTGTTTAATATTATGTTACATAGCAATATATTATGTACTAGATACTACTAGCATTTGGAATATATTTAGGAACATAATATACATAGTTTTTCATATTATATTATATTTTCACCACTGTCTTTATGAACCTCATATATAGTTTCTATTTTAGAGATCTTTAAGTCCTATAGAAGTCAAGTACTGATTGGTATTTAATAGTAAACTGTTCGTAACATCTCGAATTTGCAGGGGGAGGGGGGATGTCAGATTTCGAACCAAAAACTGCTGGGTTGAGAAGCTAAAATCGAAATCAATAGGCTATCCCTCCAAATCATAATATCGTTAGAGTAATGTAATATACATATATAATATATAGGAATTTAAAGCTTAAATCTAACCATAGGTTTTGGAGAGGACCAGTTCAATATCTACATTTATAACTTGATCAGTCATCTGAACTAATAAAGTTATTACTGAATTTTACAAGCCAGTTTCTTTATCCTGTTTTCATAATCACCTTGATATTTCAATCTATGTACGAATATGTAGATGGATATTAAAGTTATGTGTTACTGGTTCAAATGTTAAATTTATACATATAGGTAGCGTCCAAAAGGTTGCTACAGGATATGCCAGTTTATTTGTACCTTTCAATCACACTAGTTACAAATTTTCAATAATCATAACAGTAACTTCACGCCTGTAATCCCCGAAGAGGTAGGCAGAGGAATGTAGAACATTTCCACGTTTCACCAGTTACTTTTAAGTCCCACGATGGAATAGGTGGTGAGCCTATTGCCATAAATTAAATACTATGAATAAATACAATCAAATCTGTTTGTAATTTTGTGCAAGTAAAGGCAATTATTTAAAACAGTTCTGAATTATCAAAAATTCGGATTCGATGGAATCCAAACACCATTGATGTACATATATCTGCCCTTATTGGCTACAAATGAATTTCAATCTTGTGTATCAATATAGGAGTAATTTTCTTTTTAACCGCAGTGTTATTAAAATTTAAATTGATTCATCATTGTCATAGTAAGCCTGTCTACGTCGCCTACTGAGATACACCATACGCTAGGACCTAGAGTATTATGACCGGATCGATAACTGGACGGCGACAGAGCGACGGCGATTTCTCTCCAAGGTCCAGATATCAAGAGCGATTAAATAAATATCCACTTACCACTTATCACAGTAATTAACCGGAGAACGCATCCGCTTTTCAAAGAAACCCAACAGGAACCCTCTACCGATGGTATGCATATGTGGGTTGAAAATGTTCTGTCGGTATTCCTAGCATAAATATTTTCTCCCACTTACTGGATTTTTTCCTTTATATGGTCATAAACCCTCAGGTAAGGCCCTACGTAGTGGGCTACAATGGGCCGATGATAATGACGACAATGATATCGGTGACTGAATTTGTACAGACTGAAATTTTCAAAATTCGAGACTTAAATTATAACGTCAATTGGTCAACTGTAAGTGACTAAATAAATAACAATATCTAGAGTCGAATGTCACTTCTATGGCTTGTAATTTTATTATATATGCTACATTACACAACTCATCCAGAACATAGTACCTACTTAACTTTGCACTTTGTTAAATTACACTTAATAACTTTGTTTATGATAAAGTTGGTTAATGTTATCTTATAATTGTTTTAAACAAATATATAAATCTATAGCGATATAATATTATAGTGTAGTTATACTGCTATGTTTAATAAGCTTATGTACGTTTACTTGGCAGTGCCGACGACCACTAGTGAGTGGTCGTCGAAAAAATGACAATATAGCGTAGAATTCAAATTTACTTACTATGTAAATAGAAGACAATTAAAAATATATATACATATAAAATATCATGATCATTATAATAACCAAACCTTTTATCGTTCTACTGTTAGGTGCGAATCTCCTCTGAGAATGTTCTGATATCCAGTCTAAATAAAAATAGTAAATTAATACATTTAATTTCAATAACAATGCAAGAAACGAGTGGATCGTTTCCAAATTTTCATATCCGAAAAGTATCGATTTCATTGAACAACGTGAAAAACACTATACAATATTCGGTGAATTTCGCAGCCGACAATAACACAACCGTTATTTAATTACTTACAACATCAAATACAAATGACATACAAGAGGAAAATGATCAACACTCGACTCGCAACACAAACACAAAAATAATACAATAGGCAAATAATCAATATAGCTTTATAGTGAGCTGTCTATAATTAATTGTAAATTTATCATTTAACACGGTGACATACAAAACGAATACAAACCAGAACGAAAACAAAGGATACGTAATCGAATCCACTTTGTATTAGCTCCGAACATGCACCACTAAAGAACGGATGTAAATATCGCGGCCACTAGCAGGCTGTCTCGTTCGTATCGTATACGTAATAAGCAAGACAGCATGCGGATTTAGAGTATTTTTATATCCGCTCTTTAACGCATCTGATAGTAGTGATATGGTATGCAGCACAGTTTTCGGAAGATGTAACCGGGTTGTCACGATTGTATTTACGACGTGTTTAAACGTCCACGTCCGGCGGGGTCGGTGACCCGGCGCCGGCACCTGCCTCGAATGCCATTTTCCGTCTGCCACATGTCGAACGGCGGATGCGTCGCCAAGGTCGAAATGACAAGATCCAATCACATTCAAAGATTTCGCGTCGTGCGTTTCCGCTGTTGAAGCATCCGGGCAAATGAAACACCTGGTGTTTCGTTACAAAACAAAAACAAACCGTTTGAAAAGTTACTATGTGCATTACACATACGGCATTATAATGAATCGAATAATATGACTCATAAAAATCAATCACTAAAATGGAATGTAATGGTTACATTGAGAATAATCGTGATCGTCTCATGATCCGGATATATTCGTATCATCAATTCTACAATGTTACAAGAAGCTATGTACGTAATATAACAGCACAACCCATAGTAAG
>DWDW01000026.1:0-22065 GCA_018245635.1 Mimoniades versicolor eupheme | reverse complement strand
TTGAGTGTAGTTGTATGTGTATGTACGCGTGGGCATATGTAGGAGTCTGTCTGTGTGAGTGCTTGTAGCATAAATGCCAGTAGATGCTAGTATCTTTTACTTTTGTATTGTTTTCAACTTTATTTATTCGTTTGAAAATGTTATACTGTTTACTATTATATTGTTATTGAATAATTTAATTTTTTGTGTAATATAATAAAGTGAAGTTCTCTATGTAATTTTTTTTATTTTTATTTATTGCTTTTATTTATTATATGTAATCATTACATTCAACGATACATAATGCGTGAGAACTGTATGCATTCTACTTGTATAGATGACACCTAATAAATCTTCGAAGATTCAGCCCATTTAGGATTTTTTTTCCATTAAAATAAATAATATGAAAGCCCATGAATAACGACCGATATTTTTTCATTGCGATATGTTGTTAATTAAAAAGAAAAAGTTCATTTAATCAGCATATAGTAATGTAGAAAAGATCGGAAGCGCAATGTTATTTCTAGAACTGTTATTATTATTAATTAATATATAATTACGGCAATTAAAAGTGTGATGTAACATTTCTTATAAATGAGTATTGAACTTGCATGAAGGACATAACATGTAATGTTACATTTATTTGTAGCTCGCGTGTAATTCGATGTTCATAGACAACAATTTAAGTGACCAATTATGTATAATTTACCAACATACGTTCAATGTACCTAATGTCTGTTCCATCACTGAAATATTTAAATGTCTATTACTTTGTTCTGATATTGTCTACAATTGTGTTTCGTATAAATAATAAATATATAACTTTCTTATTAATAGGTAATACTAACAACTTAAAATGTTAAGGGGTAATGTGCATTGCCGATTGTATTCATAACATGTGGATTACTAATATATGACAACAAGGATAACGTAGAATATAGTATTACCTTCTTATTTTCAATATACAATGTATATTTACAACGGAAAGTAAAATGTAAATAACATGCATATTTTACGATTTTATATACTTTTTAAAATGTCAGGTCACGCTTGTATCATAGAAATACATACATATATTTTACTACAAATACCTATACAAAACTTACGTTAAAATAGATACCAAGTTTCGGAAACCTTTAATCGTATTTATACTAATACGGTATGAAACAGTGTGAAATTTAGTAATCCTTTTATCAAAGCCATTTACAAACGTGTCTGGTAGAGAAATATATAAACCATTTATCTTAGTCAAAGGTACTCTTCTGAAATTTCATTAACTTAATACAATACATGTTCTGAAGTTTCCAACCGCGGTACATTATTTTGGTATAAAATATTACACTGACGAAATTAAGTGACGGCCAACAATTACTATTTTGTCTGCCTCGTTGATCGTGTTGGTTGCAAGTGCGAATCGCCAACTGCGAATCGGGAGGTCCTGGGTTAAATTCTCGGGTCGGGGACTACTAAGCTTTAAATTAGATAAACTAATAGTGGCTTGGAGTCTCCATATGTACCCGGTGTATGCCAATAGGCTCACCACCTATTTCATTATGCGACGTAAACTTAACTGGTGACAAGTGTTCTACATTCCTCGGCCTACCTCTTCGGTGATTACAGACGTGATGATACATTTGTCAGAAAATTCTCTCAGTGTAATTTTCACTCCATATTATGATGCTACATAACATAGACAGAAATATAAATTTTAATATATTACCAAATTATCTTTAATGAGCGATATAATAATTTTAGAAAACTTTGCCTGTTTAAATGAAATATTATATTTTTCATTTTTCGAAAATCATTTCGTTAGCCGCGCCGCCGCGCCGGGTAGATAGTAATCAAGCGAGCTTGAGGCTTCCATTTTCTCGCAGACGGTAAACAATAGTTATTAAATTTTCACAGATGTATTCTCGCATCTCCCGTGGAAAATAGAAATGCTAAATAATATGTTTGATGCAATAGGAATTCGTAGGACTGGTGCATTGCTCGCGCGCTCGGCGACTAACGACGATTTTATTTTCGTTTGTAAACGTTTAAGCACTACGTTTACTCGCTTATACTCGAATAAATTTAAATTTGCATCTTCGAATAAACACAGAGAGTACTTCTAACGCGTCTGAAGTGCTCAAAAGAAATATAATAGATCATTTAGAGGTAATGTTTCTTTTTCAGAGGAAACTATACCAACTTTGCTACTTATTTGCTTTAAACTTTTCACCATCAGGTAAAAACCTTATTTGATTAAGTAAATGCAAATATTATAAAAAAGAACAATATGATTTTATTTGTGCACTAAATAAGGTATTTGTGATGGTAACACCATGTATTGTCAACAGCGTTGTGCGAAAACGTCCAATGTTCGTACGGAGCGCACTGCGTGGCCGGCGAGTGCGTTTGTCCAACCGACTGCTCGGGGGCGCCTCGGGAGCCAGTTTGCGGCAGCACCATGCAAACGTTCACGAATGAGTGTGAACTCCAGAAGGCGGCCTGCCGGCTGCCCCCTCCAGCGACCCTCCACGTCATATTCTATGGCGACTGCAAAGATCGTCTCGCAGTCGTTCCTCCGATTGCAATGAGTACGTATCTCTTTTCATTCCATGTTATTATTTTACCGATTAACATGTCTATGCTATATTTTCTTTCGTTGTTCTTGACATATATGTATGATATTTTTATGAACCAAAATATATCTAACCTCTATTACCTTTACTATTGTCTAACTATGCGATCGTCATCAAGGCAGCTGTAATTGCACTAAAGGGACCCATTTTCGGTCAATTAACAAACTTTCCGCTTTATAGCTTAACTAACATATAAATATTTTGGTGGGCGTGGGTAGCTACCACTGCGATGACCACGACGGAGATGGAAGAAGGGTCTACGGACATTTTGGAAGCGACTGATGAAGGTGGCACGGCAAACCCCTCAGCTTGCCGCGACATTCGCTGCGATTTTGACGCCAGCTGTGAAGTCGGCGCCGATGGGTATCCTCGTTGCTCCTGTCTCTTCGAATGTCCGACTGACGATGAATACTTCCCTGTTTGCGCCTCCGACTTCCGACTTTACCCAAGTCTGTGCGCGATGCGAAAGGAGGGCTGTCACAAACAACTGGAGCTTCGGTTGCGACCCTTGGACCTATGCAAAGGTCGGTTGTCTTTCACATGTACAGATAGAATTACTAACTTTCTCGTGCATGACTTCGGGGTATTAGCAAGTAAACTACCTATATCACGAACTCTCGAAACAAGGCTAACATATACAACAGTACGGTTAATTAATTATTCGGAACGCAGGTATGGAGGTCAGGCCCTGCGGTAACAACAAAGCCATGATTGATACGTCTACTGGTCTCGAAATAGACTGCGGGAACGGACCGCATCGCCAAGACTGTCCCACGGGCAGTTACTGTCACATAACACTGACGGCAGCAAGATGTTGTCCAAAAAGTAAGTTTAGACAAAAACATGAATACTCAGTTATAAGTAACCAAAAAAGGATTGTTCCAAAAACAACGTCAAAGACATCCCGTAAACTTTTTCGAAACTCTTCTTAACCCTAAATTAAAAATGTATTTCAATTCATTTACAGCTTGCTGGCTTTGAAGTGTTGTTTGTCAATTACTTCCCCTTTGTTAAAAAGTACAACGTTTTATCGAATTATGAATATTGAAAAGACAAGTTCTGAAAATTGAATTTCTGAATCGACACTTCACTCGAATAATAATACGTTTTCAATCCAACACAACAAGTATATTTTTTGTTTTATGTGTGACAATATTTACGAAAGAATACTTTATAGCGTAGTAGGTATGTGAGTAAAACATTCGATTCGGAAATAGGTATGGCTCGTGACCTATGATTTGTAAGTGACGATACTGAGGTACAAGGCGGCTCGGGCAAATTGGATACAATCACGCTAGCCGTTGCCGCTCTGGCTTCTTTGTTCCTGTGCCATAAAACGTTTCGTATCGGGGAATAAAACTCGCAACTTTATTCGCCGACGGTGCACATGCGAGCGATTTCCTCATGAAAGCATCTATTTTAGATGATAGTAAGCAACTGGATGAAAGGAAAAACCCGCACTGCTCGGAGACGGCGTTCGGGTGTTGTCCGGACGGCGCGACTCCAGCGAGCGGCCCGCATGACGAAGGATGTCCGATTACGGGGTCGTCCTGTGGCTGCAATCGATTGGGCTCGGTATCGGACAGATGCGATGACAGCGGGCAATGCGTATGCCGGCCGGGCGTCGGGGGCCTCAAGTGCGACAGATGCGAGCCCGGGTATTGGGGCCTGCCCCGCATCGGATCCGGACACACAGGCTGTATCCGTACGTACATAGAATATCAATTAGCTCTTACTGTTATTAAGTTTGCAAGCTCCGGTAGAATCAGCTATATTGCTTTGATAGTATCTGTACCTACTATATTCTACGTACATGTGTATATAATGTATATGTTTTATTCAAAACACAATGATACCTTAAAACAGTGGATCTCGAATTAAATATGGAAAAATGTAGCAATTAGTTCTCACCATTACTAAGCTTGCGAGTTTCGTGTATTAATCTATGTATAGATAAATATCTGTGTATAACTATAATTTGCATATACCTACTGCAATATACGTATGCAGTATTTTTATTTTATTCCAAATTGAAACATAATACTGTATTTCAATTTAAGCATGGAAAGGTTTGCTTTAGCAAAATCAAGTCACTGACTAAACATGATTTATTTATTTAAGTTGCGTTTTATGAGCAAGGAAATTCACATGGAATATATTTTCAGCTTGCGGTTGTTCGGCTTTTGGATCGGTGAGGGAGGATTGCGAGCAAATGACCGGCCGGTGTGTTTGTAAGGCCGGAGTGCAAGGACAAAAATGTACAGTGTGTGCCGACCACAGGAGGCGGTTAGGGCCGAACGGTTGCTCGGATCGTAAGTATTGTTGAATAATCATACCATTCTTTATTGACATTTATTGATTATTGAGATAATTTAACTTTAGTACTGGCTATGTTTTTCAAACAACCGTATAGGTTTGTAGGTATGTAAACTATTTCATTATTACCGTAATTGTTTATAACAATAATTACTTAATAATACTTTTCCACCCCCCTTTTTCTCTCCCTCGCTCCTTCCGGCTCCATCCTCTTTATACGCTTAAATAGCATTTTGTTTCGCGTTTATTGCGAGGTCCAACAAAGCAATGCGGTAAATATTTGTTGCTTGCAGTTGGCACCGTTTCGTGGTCTTATCGATTCGTCTGCGCAATGTATCTTCCCAGCATTAACCTGCAATTAGGATTAGCTTTAAATGTATAAGTTTGCCAAGCGCATAGTCTCTTAATTACATATCTAACAATAAATATTCTAAAATGTTTTAGTTTTTGAAACAAAATCAATATTTATTATGGGTATCTTCATCAATATTGTTATGACGTGAGAGGCTAGGGTATGAAATACTCCTTGCAAACTATAGTCATCAGTATACAATCTCAACGAAATCCGCAGCTATGCTCGAAATGAGTCATAAAAGATTCATAACTGACACTGCTGCTAAATGGCAAATATAAGTGTGGCCTTGGTGTTGCCATGCTTGAATCCTGCACAGTCTTATCACTGTTAAAACATACACATTAACAAATTAATGAATCATTTATATCGATGCTGTAACCTGTTTTATTTGTTCTGGGTTCTATTGAGACAATATTTCATAGCATTTTGTATATTGAAAAGGGCGGCCAATTGGCAAGCAGCAGTCATAGTACCATCGGCCATAGACATTTGCAGCTGACCTTGAATAGGACTGCAGGAATAGACACCGCCATAGAAACAGTAAAGGAACTTCTCTAGATCGCCTCGTAAGGGTTCTTAGATCTAAACTTGAAATAAATCCTAATTTGTAAACGTCGAAGTATATTATTGTTACCAGTCGTGTAATGCACATGAATAACAATTACTGAGGCAAGATCACTAACACTAATTTATGGGAGATCAGGCTAGCTAGATATCGCGTATGTGGTGCGTAGTCTCAGATAGTTTTATGCACCCTATGTAGAATAAATCTAAATTAAATATATTATGTGAATTGGATTTTTTTTTAAATGGAGTTAAATAATCTATAAAAATGGTATAAGTTCGGTATAATATTGATACTTCACTTCAAAACTGTTCAAGAGATAAGTTTCCGATGTCACTGACGTAATGACTATTAAGTAAGGTTTGCTTTACGCAATGCTTTATTTTATGTAGATTAGATAAAAACTGTTTTTCTATTGGAAGGGGCTGCCTTTTTGTTTGTGAAGTTGGATTCAGACGTGGTTACGTTCTATGTAGCAAAATATCGGTAATACAAAAATCGTTAATAAGGGTGACGTCGAATGAGGTTGAATGATTGAATGACATTGAATGTCACGGGATATTTTTGCAGCTGAAACAGGTGGAATAGCAGAATCGTGCGCAGAGCTATCCTGTTACTTCGGCGCGGTGTGCACAGAGCGCACGGGCGGTGCGCTTTGCGAATGCGCGGCCGCTCCTTGCCCCGACACCGACCTGAACATGCTTGTGAGTATAACCGGCAGAAGTTAACTAGGCACCCCGGTATTATGACGTAATAGCGAGGTACTAACTGCACAAAACGTATTTGTCTGATTGTATCACATTTTTTAATTTATTTTATTTTAAAAACATCTCATAGGCGTTTAAAAAATAGCTAAGGTACGAGTAATTACGTAAGGTATATTCGTACTGTAGATTTAAGTGGCAGGAGACCTACCCTCTGGGGTAGGAAGGGAAGCGTATTTTTGTTTATACTGTGTAGGCTAGAATTTGGCCACAGTCTTGTCTAATGGAACGAAATGACGTGGCCTATGATGTATGTAGCCTTTGTATGTGTTCCTGGAAGTATTGAGTTGATTTCCGCGTATTGTGTTGTAGGAAAATTTAGATATGGTAGGAGCGTTGAATAACACAACCATTCATTAAGAAAAACCGTTTCTCTTACCTTTTACAGAAACTGATTGCAAGTCAAAGACAATTAAACATTAGCAACGGTACTGCTAATATTACCTCTGAGATCACATTTTCGCATCCCTCCAAACTGCTCTATACTGCTATTGTGTGTATTTGTATTGGAGTAGGTGAATCATGTCGCAACTTGCACGGCTCCAGTGCCACTCGAACGCTTGTAAGTTTAGTTAGGATAGCTACTCGCACCACTTACGTTCACGTGCGGTGTAAACACGGAATAGAACCTCTGTTACATCGCCAGCAGCGAAGGATAGCAATGGAATTAAATCCAATTGTTGATGACACGGCATTTAATTAGAATCGAAATATGCACGAGAAGTATATATCATAGATACATATATCTAATTTTCTAAGTAATGGAGTCGTTTTTGAAATTTAACCAACTTCCTTAAACTTAGTGCTATATAGGCGACTACTCAAATTCAATACTAGTTAGGCGATATTTTGGTATTAAAGTAATATACATATATAATGTAGATGTACTCAAATAAGCTTAGGTGTTTAGATTTGCGTATGTTTGCTCCACCAAGAATGGAATTAAGGGTTTTTATAAGTTGTATCATGTAAAGCACCATTCTATTTTATTCGGTATGTGTTAAGCACAGTATTATTTAAAATATCCTATTATTTTATTGTTTTTATTTCTAAGTAGGTACGTAACTTCTACAGAATTGATAAATTGTACTATTTAGTAGCGGAATAACTTTTTTACCATAAAGTTATCTTCCTATAAAACAAACATTTAAAATAGTAACGATGAGAGTATTTTTATGTTCCATTAAGATTGTTCGAACGTAGCATGACAACTTTCTCCGATGTTTTGCTTTCAGCCACAGAGAAAGTTTTGAATCCTAAATTTTTAATTTAAATGTGGTAGATGTGTATGTTGTGGCTGCCCGTAGGGCTACAGTGTAGGCGCCGCGAGAAGCTGTGCTCTGCGACACCCAACCCACATGCCCAGCGTAGGGATTATGGGCCACTCAGGGGAGGTCTATATCTAGTAATAATAATTGAAATACTAAGTATGATCACGTTTTATTTCTAAATTTAATCCTCTTGGGATCCATGGTTATGTTATATTTTGTACGGGTTTAAAAACGTACTCATAGCTCTAAAAGGTCCTAAGTGACGTAATATGTTATACGAAAATATTGCCTATGGAACGATCAATCATCTTTGAATAGAGGTAGGCTATTAGAGGAAATTTCTTTACGAGTAGACGCCCTTGCACGTTAGTGAGACGTTAATGGCGCAATTGAAGGCAATATACATTATCCCGTGCTTTTTGCGAGGAAAATTATTAAGAACAAAATTCCCTTTTCTCGCAAGGGTCGCAAAAGTTTTTCTTTAACGTCGGCTCAAAGTTTATTCGGCAATAACGTGCCATGTAATGTAAAACGTTTACGCAGTTAAAAATATAACATTTATGTATAATTAAAATATAATGCTAGATGGAGTCATAGACAGATATATAATTTTGTGACTTTATACTTTTTAGAATTATCAAAATAATTTCCATAAAATAAGTTCTCAAGCTACGGACAACTCCATTTATATCAAAAACACACATGAGCTTAAGCCAAAACTTTTCCCAACTACAGAGCATACCGCATTTAAATTCAGGAACTCCGTCTACACGTTAACAATATTTGCTTCGGAATTTTCGTGCAAACATCATTCCAGGGTGCCACTAGAAAGTGCTAACTTCAATAAAAACCAACAGGTATGCGGGAGTGACGGTAAAACTTATGAATCGGAGTGCCATTTGAAGCTGCAAGCTTGTCGTACACAAGACGATATAGTGGTTCAGGCGTTTGGGCCCTGCAAACTGTCGGAAACAACCGGCACCGCTGGTCCCCCGCGGCCCTCCTCGCCTATCCAGTTCACCCAACAAGACGACGGCGCCGCATCGAAGTCCACGCGACATTTACTCAACCCTGAAAAATACTACAACAAATACGAATGGTCTATTAAAGAAACGCCTGAAGATTTTGAAAATTTGCTGTCTGGACAGAAGATTAAAGGTAAAAACGCTCTACTTAGATAATAGAATGCCTCGTTGGTCGTGTCGGTTGAAATTGCGCCTGTCGATCGACAGGTCCTGTCTTCAATTCCCAGGTAGTGGGTACTACTAAATTATTCTAATTGAGATTTTCTAGTAGTGGCTCGGAGTCTGGATATGTGCCCGGTGTATGGCAATAGGCTCACCACCTATTGCATAGTGGGACGTAAACGTAACCGCTGAAACGTGGGAGTGTTCTGCATTTCTCTGCCTACCTCTTCGGGGATTACAGTTGCTACGGTACTTAAATAATATCTATTGACTTACGTAAAAAACAGATTAATGTATTCACGTGTATTTTTGTATGATTTCATATCTAGGTAAAACGTTGTTTATTTCGACAACTATAATTATGTACCTACACACTAATCACGCCATCATTTTGATTATGTACGACACAATTTAATAAGAAACACAACTACACGAGGAAACTCCTAAAAAAAGAACACAACGTAACAAAACATCAAGAACAAATTAAATGGCCATTGTAACTGAGAAACATTTCAATACATACTTAATTAACGTTTAATTTTGTTAACATTATAGTCTGCTCGCTGTATCCCTTGTCATCCGTGACACCGGGCCTCGCGTCCTTAACTTTGTCGACACTTAATCTTACTCAATTGTTGAGAGACGAGTTGTTCTTCCTAAGAATTTCTCAACAGGATTCCATCGGATTGTTCTTATCGTTATATATTATTTATTGTACACAAATTGGCGTTGTAAAGGATATATATAGTCAAAATTATCCTCAATACAGATCTCTTCCAGCATACAAATCCGGGCTGAGAGATCATTTTGATACGACTGGTAAAGAATGTTTATACCATAAGAACCCTTTAAATATAAAAATATGTTATAACCGAGCATGTTTTGTATTAACGAAGATACTAACATAAGCAAATACTTTTTTTTTACTTACTAACATAAGCAAAGCATATTTAGTTAAAAACGTTAAGTTTTAAGTTACGCAGTTGCCTAAATGACTGTAATAATTGTATTGCAAAACAATAGATTTGGCTCCTACAAAACTTACTTTACTTTAATCAACTATCTTTACCGTGAAAGAGTATAGTCCTATGTATATGATTTTACGACAAAATTAATGTTATATAGGTGTACATATGTTCAAAAGTTAATAACCACTGTTTGGAATTTAGACCAATTCATTTGTAGAATAAGTAAGACTGAATTTTGAACTGAAGTAACAAGTTGAGTGGCCGATGTTATTTAGGTACAGCTCAGTGAATCCTCAATCACGCTAATTTTGTTGAGATTACAGCCGGGCTTTTTGTTCCCTTGTCATTCTGTCACAACGGCCGTCGCGTCCTTAACTTTGTTAACATTTAATCCTAATCAGTTGGTGAGATAAATGATGATAAATTCACAAGTGCCATCTCTATACAGCTCTTGCAAAACTCAACAATACACACAAAAATCATGACAATGATAACAATCGCTGGTTTCACAACTGAAAGGAACAAATTGAATAGCCGGAGTTATTAGCAAGACCTGAGTGAAACGTAAATTACGTTAATACTGCTGAGATTACAACCGGACTTATTTTTCTCTTATCATCCCCTGACATCCCACCCAGCGACCTACAATTCGTTAACACATAATCTGACACAGCTGCTGTTGAGGTAAATTATTATGTTTACTTTCGTAGGTATATTTTTTTAATACATATGTAGGTACAAAGACGACAAATAATAATTAAGCATTTTGACGTATTCTAGAATTTATTCATTCAAGCCAATGAATTCGTAAAAAAACGGAGATGTTGTGAAACAATTTCTTGTTATTATTGAACTTTATTTTTTATTGTTTTAAAATATACTTTCAATAGACTCGACTTTAGTTCGGAGGGACCGAGTTGTGTTAATCGTGTAATTTGAATATGCATATAATAAACATGTACTTAAAATTTTAACTATAATCAGTGGCCATACAATATCTAACCATATTAACGTCAAGACTTTCAGAACCTCAATCAATTATGCTCACCGTCGACTGTATGAAAAAACTAATATACAATCGTACGTTTTCACGATAAAATTGCTTTTTTTCTAGTACCCACTGACCTATATTGTATTACAATACATATGTTGAAAAACGTATAATACTAACGACGTACCATCTGACCTCGATACAGTACGGAATACAGTTGAATACATCAAGATGACTCGCATATGCGTACGCTGCCAGTCATTTGCGCTGCGCATATGTTAATAAGATATATTGCTTTTATGCTTAGTAGCTACTAATGCAGATGTAATTTGGTAATGAAAAACATCTTGATTTAACAATCAAAGTTCACAGGATAGAGTTGATAAACAAAGAGCATTGCATACATTGCTTACAGAAAAGCTTATGTTAATAAAATCGTATTAAACGCCATCAAATTGATACGACAAGGCGTAAATAGACATTGGTTCTTGATGAGAAAAAGATAATGTATTTCGGGAACAAGAGCCATCTCCGCACTTATCGTGTATATCGTCTAAAGGACATTTCACGTGGAACGAACGAAAATAAAAAGGGAATGAAAATATTGTAAGGGACCATTCGTGTTGATGATTTATATAAATATAAATTCAACGCGACGTTTGTTAATAATTTAATATTTTGAACACTATTTGAATTTTTTTTTGGCGCGTAACAAAATATTATAATATCATATTCAAAATAACACAGTGTTTAAAAAAACAAATGATATAATATTAAAAACTGTTATAAATGTTTTGTTTCTTTGTACAGACGTACATAAGTACAATAAAAATTCAATTTGTTATATAAAGAACGGTAAAAAACTGGAACATCACTAGGTCATCTTACAGTAGTGGCATAAGACGACAATGACATGCCGCAACGCACCATATCGTACTACTATGGTGTTATAGCCGTATAAATCGCAAAAGTTAACTAGGCACCTCGCTTTTATAACATAATGGCGAAGTCTAGGTTTAATTTTATCATTTTTAAATTTACTTTAAAATGAAAGTATATTTTACCCGTATGTCAGAATTGTACAGTTACCATCTGCACTGTATTGTTAGCCGAAGTCAGATAGCAGGAGTGGAAGAGCATGCTTAGCAATGGCCAAGTTGATTTGTGCGTATTTTGTATCTGAAGGTGGTATACAGACTCTTTTGAAATGTGCTACGATTGCCGTCAATTATATTAAATTGGGTTTTAAATAACCACGGCCAGGTTCGCAAACAGCTACGACAGCCACTGTGGGAGTAGTGGGAGCGTTATTGGGCGATCTGTGCGCTGAGGACGCGGACTGCGCCGCGCTGCCCGGCGCGTACTGCCCGAGGGGAGGCTGCGTGTGCCGCCCGGGATACATCGCGACCGTGCATAGAAAGGCTTGTATTGGTGAGTTGGTCTTAATTTAATTATAGCATTGGCAATTATATCATTAGTCTATAATCATGAATTCATTGCCTCATTGATCGAGTGATTGCAAACGCGACAGCTGATAGAGAAGTCATGGTTTCAAAGTTCGAGTCAGATACTCTTGGATTCAATTTAGAATTTCTAGTCAATATTTCTAAATTTGGAGTCTACATTTGTACTGGCTGTACGACAATAGACTCACCCACTATTTCATAGTGGGACATAAACGTAACGAGTGAAACGGAAGATTATTCTAGACACCTGTGCCTCGCTCTTCGGGGGTCTCAGGTGTGTTGTCACATTACCATGATAAGACCTAGTAGTTAAAATTGATATTAATTAAGAATTGATATTACTATGTAAAACTTCTTTAGTACAATAAAATATTTTATAGACGTCTTTATTATGTGGTGCGACATTCCTAATACGGTATTTGATATTGATAGATTGAGTAGAGAATGCTTAAATTTTTAATAAATATAACTTAGAAAACACTGTATTTACACATTCTTAAAAATGTATATTAACTCTGCAGTAGATATATGTAAATTAGGTGAAAACTTTTAGCTAAATAAACTTCAGTCATTTTTAAGTTCGTTCGAGACATTTACACATGCTCGTGTATTCTTATCTTACGTATTACTTAAAATGTTTAACCCGCGTTATACGGTACTACAGTGTATGGAGTCGTACGAGAGCGAACGGTGTGAGAGCCGTAGTTAAATTTAATTAGCTGAAGTTTGCTTAAAACTATGATATTGCGGGCGTGTAAGTATATCTTACTATACAGCAGGGTATTGTTGAATATAATTATTTTCACAAAATATTACAAAAGCATTCCTTGTATAAGTGTAAATGTTAAAAAAAAATATAATAAAAAAATCAACGACAGGATTAAATGTTGCCATAGGTTTATACTCCGACTCTCATGAAATCAAAGTTAACTTTAGATCTCCCATAAATTTCCTGCTAATTGTTAGTTAATAAGATTGTCACTGATATTATGAAAATAATATTAATAACATTTTTGTGAAGACTATTACGTCCCCTAGAAAATTACTTTGAACTTCATGCCATCATAACGTATGTAATGACCAATATTTTTGTTAGAATCAATAAACTTAACACTCGTTATATTAGAATTGGAACATACGAGCGTATAAAATACAATTGTGTTAAAATAGTCGCGAAAAGACATAGGGTTGATATAGATTTTCTTTACAGAGCAACTAATGCAAGAGACTACAGAAGAGTACAGCGCGTGTTTATCAGATCCTTGCTACAATCAGGGATCTTGTATAGATCTTCCCGGATCTACGTATACTTGTGTATGCGATCCGCTATATACCGGATATAATTGTGAAGTTCTAGCAAAAGACGGCGACACAGTAACTTACATTGAGACACCTTCGTTCGATGGATCTTCATATATACGCCTGAAACCATTGAAGGCTTATCACAAGTTCAACATCGATATAGAATTTAAGGCGTTCTCGGAGAACGGAATCATAATGTACAATCAGCAGAAGCCGGACGGCACAGGCGACTACGTATCGCTCGCTATTATCAACGGATATCTAGAATTTAGGTAAGTCAAAGAATTCTGCAAACAAAATGGTGGTCTTTTACACAAACGGTTGACTGCTGGGTCTGAATTAAGATTGTCGACCTAAATCTGCGATTTGAATAAATTTATTGCTGAAGTGCCCCAAAGTGACGAGCCGTGTTTAAGTATTCATTCGTCGTCTTTGAGGGACCCACATTTATATTGCGTCTGACTTTTAAAGAGCCACTGTTAATTACTAATTAAAGTTTTCGTATCAACTTATGAATTTGTTATTTATAGGAAATGACTTTGGCCATCAAAAGTTTTGGTATAAATAGCATCTTGCTGTTCTATTATTTTTTTTGTAAATTTTTTTCGTTACAACGTTATATACGTGCATAATCTTCTGCAATTAGGTACAATTTGGGAAATGGAGCATTAGTTTTAAAGTCCCCAGAAAAAATATCTTTGAATGAATATCACAAAGTTTCCGCGAAACGGTATCATCGAGACGGGATTTTGTCAATAGATGATATGGAAGACATCGCGGGACAATCTAGTGGCAATTTAAAAGCCCTAGACCTTGCCGATGACGCTTATGTCGGCCGAGTACCTACAAATTTATCCAGGTAAAAGCTACTTTGCGTAACTCCTTAATTTACTAAATATTTCCATCCATCTAATCAGCCCCGGATAATAAAATGTTTTATTATAAAATGTGTATGATTGCAATTTTTAATCACATTCTCACCACTTTTCGTGCAAGAACTTTATGCTGCAACTTTAATTTCTTTAAACCGCCTTATTTTGACAAATAACTACGAAGTATTTACTAAAAAGAATCATATGCTCTGCCGAAATATACCTACTACTCATCTCACACAATATCTATCTTGATCAATATCCCACACTTATGTAACCGAAATAACGCCTTACGCCTACGTTCTTACCCTTTATATAGGTATTCGAGAAGATTCCATGTCACATTATCCGGGTATAATAAAGAATTAATAGCTAATAAACGTTTCTGTCCAGGGTATTCGACAATATCGGCACCCGGAGGGGTTTCGTTGGGTGCGTCAAGTACTTGAGAATAATACGTCATCAAGTGACAAAGAAATTGGGTCGTCCGGACTCATTAGTCGTGTCTATGGAGAATGTTCGAGAATGCCAATCGAGTCCGTGTATGAGTATGCCGTGTAGGAACGGGGCCACGTGTAATTCTATAGAGGGATCAGCGAGTGAATATACATGTAGCTGTCCTATCGGATTCCAAGGAGCCAATTGTGATGAGAGATTAGATCCATGCGAATCTAATCCCTGTGGATATGATGAGGGCCTATTGTGTGATATCGACTCCGGGGGAGGACACGTTTGCCGTTGTTTGTTCGGCGGCGAAATTGGATCTAATGGGAATACCTGTAATAACGGTAACTATAATTGTATCGTATTATTTTATTAGCTATTGGTGCGATCCAACAGTGGACGGAAACGGCCTGATGATGATGATAATTTTTGTAATCGTAACATAATTTTGATGCTAATACAGAAAGTAAAATTTTAATTTACCGGCAATTTAAAAATAACTCGTCAATAATTTCCGAATTTTGCTTTTATAATATGGGTTTTAATTTAGCCCAATTAACGCGTATTTAATTTCGATTTCCAACCGAATACCACCTCTTTAAGTTCAAAGGTTGAAATTTTCAGTTTTCTAATATGACGATCTATAAAGAGCCATGAAATGTGCCGTAAGTGGGCCAGAGCTGGTCTAAGCTGAAAGTGAAATACGTAGTACGTTGTTATTAATGTTTGTAATTTCGCTACCGCAAGTTATAACTTTGTTTTATGGGAAATAGGTTAAAGTTGATTAGTATTTGTTCGTGTCATAACATTGGATTGTACATGTATTTCAAAATATGATTTTAAATGGAACTGTATTATAACATCTATGTCGTATTTCATTAATAATAGAATATTTGTCTGCTAAGCTGCACTTTAGTAGCTTGGTAAACTATGGCTTTAACATGATTAAATATGTACCGGCGTATCTAACCGATGTTTCCTCGGGATGGCCCTTCTCGTTTCGGACCTACACGAGGTCCTTCGTAAATACACACACAATACGTTTAACACTGAATTATGGTGTTAACCTTTCTCATTCTGAGGAGGCGTGTGTCGTGTGATAATGATTGATTAATATGTTTTTGTATACATCATACAATCTCAGTTATGACGGCATGTTAAATTTCCAACGAAAATACATATATGTATGTTGTAATATATTTATACGTATATTAGATGCTATTGTGTCATAAATAAGTGCGCAATCATCAATATGCAACATATATTTAAGAAAACTAGTATCGTTCACCCCTTATAAAACGGTTTGGCTAATTCCAAATGATTGGAGCGTCATTTAATTTACAGACGTAACGGTAGTCCAGGAAACGTGGTCTCCGCAATTCAATGGCACGAGCTACATCGAGCTACCGCCGCTGGAGGGCTTAGGGAAAGCGTTCCGAATCGAGATCTGGTTTTTAACGAACCGATTCTCCGGTATGCTCCTCTACGTTGGCCAGTCCAATAAAGCTAAAGGGGATTTTATAGCGATTAACTTAGTTAATGGATACCTACAGTTCAGATACAATTTGGGGAGCGGAATAGCTAACATCACGTAAGTATATCTAAATTTAGGATGTTTACATTTATCTATTAACTTAAACGTAATTCCAATTCCGATTACAAAAATATTTCCAATTCTTTTATTCAACGATTTTATCAATTTTATTCTTTTATGTTTTTTGCCTTTTATATTCCGTTCTATTAAGTACAAAGTACTTATGTAAATGTATTGTGAATCAGAAAGTATAGAGTATTATTGCATGTGAGCAACTGCTGATGTTGAACCGTGTTAAATTTTACAATTTGTTTCATGTAATAATTTTCAATTTCTACGTTATTACAACCACAAATTTCGCCGTTTTATTGTAACCAAAACCCCTTCAGATATATTCAGAGACGCATACATGTACAAGTACTTTATAAGCAAAAATATTATATTTATATTTCTCTAATAAAACTTCAGGACCAGGGATGTTATTACTTTTATTAGATTAACTTCCCGGAAAGTTTGGAACAAAGAATTAATTTAAAACATTAGCGTATTTGAAAGTGTCTTAATTTGTTTATTGCGGACGCGGTGAAATTTTAAGCGTTAGTTTCTATTGTGAATTTATATAATTGTAATTGTTAATTCCATTTTATTTTGTATGTAAATTAATTTAACTGAATTGGTTGGCTATTTCTATAGTCACACATATTTGAAATTTAGGGCTCGAAATAAGTTCATAACTATTTTATTATTATAAATCTTTATCTATTTATATCTATTGACTATACCAATTATTTGAAAGTATATATTTTGGATTTAACGCTTGCTTATGAACAATTTTTACCTCTACAATGTTTTACTATTCTCTTATATCGATTGATTGATAAATCTCATTTATTACGAAAAAACGGCGCTATTTACAATATAAGAGTCCAATTTAACTTTTGTTCATTCAATTGAGTGTATTGTTCCTTAGATCGCCAGTAACAATAACGAAGGGGAGATGGCATCGGGTTAGGGTAGCTCGTTTTGGACGTCACGGGAGTCTTCAGCTGGACTCGCTGCCGGCGAGACGGGCACATTCACCGCCACCTCTTAGCCACTTGGATTTGACGCTGCCACTTTTCATTGGATCTCTACCGTGAGTAAATTGTTATGTGGAATGTTAATTTTGTCGTGGCTCTATTTTCAAATATCATTTGAGAAGAACACCGTCTTCTACCCATTAAAAATTTTAATTTCAGAAATATTTAATTTTCCTAAAAAATAGATTTAAAATGTACTTATTTTAAATATGGCACCAATTTTAAAACGTGCAATTATAAATCAATGATTCATAAGTAGAGTTGAGCTATGTTCATTATTTTACAAATTATATCATTATATATCCTTTACGTTTTTTAATAAAAATATTAGAGCAATCATATTTAGGTACACGATCTTTTTATGTCTCCAAAAACGTGGCAGTAATTTCCGCTTTCTGTAATCCAAAGATCGATCTTCAGGAAATAATCGAGGGGCGTTGAAGATTAAAATTAGAAATCGTTCAAGGGAAGCATATTTAATTTCTTATTTTTCCAGACATTTTACGTAGATATTTGTTACCTTAGAAGCATTTTCAATTAAATTAGTTTTCATTTTCTGTGCGCTTGTTAAAGCTGCATAATGTTTTGCCATTAAGCTGTTGGAAAGCCTAATTTGCTAAAGTGTCAATGAATTGAGCTCGTAACGCTACACTGTTTAATGGCACCCATTCAATTTGATGCCATCTATTAGCTATTTCTATCTAGCACCTCTATTTTGAAAACGGTTCGTACATTAAATTCATAGTTCTCATTAATTTTATCAAAGTTTTGAGTTTGATAATTATCCTATCCAGTTCTGAGATTAAAGTTAATAATAATATCAACCAAGTGGAACCTGATTTGTTTTAATATATTACGTTTAATTACATTAATATCAAAAATGGCGACCATGAATCATTCCTCCATTTCAGTCTATACATATAAAGTATAATATATCACTACGTTGAATTCACTGATCATCAATACTGAAAACCTTTTAGGAGAAGTTGAGTTGGGTTTCAGTTTTATCTCAGTTTATGGGGTTATACGGTGTGTATATTTCAGCAGTTTTGAGCAGACATCTATCTTTTCTATGACAAGGCAAATTCCAACTTTCCGGCGGAGTTTTCAATGTGGACCTTTTTTCAGGGCGTACATCCGTCCTCACAAACTGTCAGGGGTGACCAGTAGTTTCATTGGAGCAATGCAACAAGTCTTCGTGAACGGGAATCCCTTGTCGCTGTATAGCGAAGAAACGGCTAAATGTGCGATTGTGGCAGATGAAGAGAAACTGCCTTGTTCTACGAGCGGTGTCACTAGATACACCGGGCCTCCCTGCGGCGATGGTGCGTGTCGCAGTAATATAAGAGAAAATATACGCTTTTCGTACAAAACCTACGTTTAACTATAGAAAAAATTATGACAAATGGGTAAAATCATACGTGCATGAAGCGCGTCAGCTCTGTACGGATATTTGTCATTCGGTGATCTCTGGGTACCCTGTAAGGATCTGGCGTGATGATGTTATAATAATGAATGATACATCATTCAAATACCTTCATTATCTCAGCTAAGAAATGGCGCATTGAAAATAAGTAAATTAATATTTTGTTTGAAACGTTTAATAATTTTGGCTTATCAAAAATAATTACTAAGAACACACATACAAAAAGATAATTAATTAATATATACATTATATAATTTTATTTGATATTATATGTAACAACAATAGCATTCACTTATATTCTCAATTTACTTTTATTTACGCTCTCTTAACTATAACAATGACAACAATTTCGCCATCACATCCGCACAAATCACATTTCGGTGCCAAATTTGATTAAATGTGTTATTTCGTTAGGCTTAACACCGTGCAAAAACAACGGGTCGTGCATACCGATCCTAAACGAGTACAAATGTGTCTGCCGCGACGGGTACCAGGGGCGGAACTGCGAGGCGCAATTAAAAATGGAAATGCTCAACGACGAGGCGCCCGTTAAGTTCGACGGAAATTATTACTACTCGTACAGAAGTAGGGGGGGACGCAGGTAAGATAACCGGTGTTCGGCTTTTCAGTGTACTGTGAACTTTTATTACAAGTTCACATCTCATACTTGCTTGTTTCTGAACAGGATTGATTATTACTCAAATGTGTACATTCACAAAATGTTATTCATAACCGTTATAAAATAATTAGTGCACTGATTAACATAGCGCATTATAATTGAATTACATTATTTTTCATTAAAATTATGTTCTCATTAACTTAATGTACGGGACGCGGACATTTTTCTGTTTAAGTTCTACTTTCTTTTGAAGTAACCCCTCGACTGCTAACGTATTTACTTTGATTCGGCTTAAAAGCTTCAAAAAGGAGAGCGTGTAATGGAAAAAATATGATTGTCGTAAATGACAATTTTTTAATGTGGGGTTCGTATGCGGGTAGTATTGGGCAAAGAATTCGTTTACGCTTTTTCTTAATAATAAATATGAGGACTAATTATTAAATATCAAAAATATTTTTTTTTGCTACTATTTTTAGTTTATAAACAATTACAAACTGACTTATTAAAATATTAATTTATAGAAACTAAAATTAAGAATAGCAAGAGCATTTTTTTATGCCCAGCCATCCCCATTGGTTACAAATATAAATTCCACAAAATTCCAATGTCTTCACAATGGTACATATATTTATTTCATTTGTTCGTTTATTATTTCATTTTTTCCTTCGTTCATTCATTAATAAATTTATTATTTTATTAGAATTATTAAACGGGGAAGAGTCAAATACTTTTTTTATATCAAATTACCATCTGTTATTCGCCTGTTTTAGGCCTCATTGAGGGTAAAAACCGAAAGACCGAGAGCGAGGCAGAGCTCGTACAACCGCAACCACTGCAGTTATGTTGTTGGCGTAATGCCTGTTATGTGTACCGAAATGTTCATTTCCTGTCAGTTAGAATTGCTTTGCAGTTTTAACAATTTTACGTGGTTATGGACATGGAATGCAATAATGGAAATGCTTAATTATTTTGAAAGAGAAAAATGTTTAATAAATGTTGTATATTATTAACACATCTTATTTTGCTTTATGTATTTGACATGACATTTGGTTTTTTGTTATCATAATGACAGTATCTTCGATAAGATCATTCGAAAGCTCACATGAAAATAACATTGTTCATTAACTAGACACCTTTTAATCAAATTTGTTAATGTAATGATTTAGTTATGATCAAAGCGGTGCTGCGAACACCGCGCCTATTTTAATATTAATCAAACTAATTTTCTATTTCTAGCTTTCGAACTAACAAACATGATGGTGACGGATTATTTGATGTAAGATAGCATACGGGCGACACGACGAGCGTATTTTATTTATTTTAATACCTACAGAAATTAGATTAGGTAAATAATGTTTTTATATCATTTTTAATGCAATTCATTCGCACTTACGCTACGTTTCTTGACTCTCATATGTATATTCCATTATGTGTTATAAGAATTCAGTCTTAATACTCTCGACAATGTTACCAAGCTGATAAGATTTAAACTGACGAATACAGCTGTGTATAATATCTGCTTGTTGAATAGTGATATAACTAGCGCAAGAGTAATAATGCTTTATGAAGAAATAATCAAATCTAGGTATACTAAATTAATCATAACTTTAAATGAACTAACGCAGTTAAAATCTATGTGAATAAAATATATAAAAGAGCGATCATTACAGACATATGCCGTCAGATACAAATATATTTAAATAATTATAATTAGTAATCGGTAACAATAACAAAGTTGTTCCTATTTGTGCTAAAATGCTAGTCAATATAATCTAATGTAGTATGTAACGCCCTTAAAGTTTTGTCGAATCGAGGTTTTTATTCGACAAATTGTAACATTTAAATAACAATTGCGTGATATAGACGGTTCTTAGGTCGTTTTAATTTAATCATGTGATAATGGCTTCGGTAACCGACAATGGAATTATGTTACGACATGTTTTAACACGTTGCATAATCATGCCAGTAAATATTTATAAGTAGAAAATAATCTATTCACGGAGTTACCTAGTATTATCTACTTTTAAGTTTGATATTTCAATATTGCAATTCGTAAAGGTTTTCCACGTGATAAACGTCATTAGGCGACCAACTTACATGAGTTTGCAATTCATCAATTTACTAAACTATGAAACTCGCAAAGTTACGCCACTTTACCCAGTTCACAATACTAGAGTAGCGAGTTTGTGATTTTATGATCACACAAGTACTCTAAGGACGTTTGTATATGTCGCTGACACACGTGTCAATACCAATTTTGCATCAACTGACAATATTTACCGCCTAATAATACATCTGCT
>DWDW01000025.1:0-22378 GCA_018245635.1 Mimoniades versicolor eupheme | reverse complement strand
TAGCATTAAGTCCGCCTTTTTATCCTTTACTATTTTGTAAGGTGTAAATAAAGAATAAATAAATAAATAAATAAATAGTATGCAACCAAAGCGCATGCCCAGCGTGGGGATTATGGGAATGACCCTTAAACTGAGGCGAATGTCCAGCAGTGGATTGACATGATAGGCTGACGATGTTGATGACCATGATGATATTGATACATAGTATGTCATTATGTCTGTGGGTGTGTGATTCAATGTTCAGTCTGTTTCTTCTCTGTCCAGTGTCCCGTGTTCGACAACGAGAGGGACATCCTGTACGACGGCTACTACCTGACGATGACCAGGCGCGGCGGGATCACGTTGACGGTGAGGGTTTGACATCATTGGAAGCCCATCTGGTCGTAATGTTCCATGTTACAAACGATTGTCTCGTGGTGTCATCTAGCTTGTGATGGTTCAGAGTGGTGAGCTGGGAACTAATGACAACAATAGGTTGTCCTGTTTTGTAGGTCTACCCTGTTATTTTACAGACTGTCATCTTTTTGTTACTCGTAGTCAATCAAATTGTAAATAAAAAATGTGCATGAATTTTAGCACCTTCCACCCCTGTTTTTCCGTGTATCTTCAACAGTATAAAAGCACTTAATCTGTTCTGGCTCTAGTCTGTCTAGGACCCTTAAGAGAGATACTGTCGAAAACATATTCTTACCTTTTTCCAGCAAGATACATTCCCTCTCGGCTTCTACATAGTGTTCATCGTGAAGAGCTCTGACGAGGACTGCACGGGCGCCGCGAGCAACGCCTCCGCGCCCCGGGCGCCGCGGTACCTGGGCTGGGGCCGGGCTGGCTCCGTCGACGTTCCCACCAACGACGGCCGCGTCAAGACGTTCAGGTGAGGGCGCGGACAGCCGGCCCGGTGGTCCACTCGTCAGTCGCAAGTTTCATTCACATCCACGTTAAACAATTGTGTGATTAGTATTTGTGTAATAAATCACACCATAACCATACCATTGAGCCACATATCATTAGCAGAAATGTTTTGTCTTTTTTTTTTTTCTAATTCCGTTTTGTCCTTTTCTGTGCTTCAGTTTCAAAGTCATCCAAACGATATCGTACCGGGAGTACATGATAGCGGCGGGAGCGGCCCTGGGGGTGTTCTCGACCTTTTACCTGGGGTTCCTGATTGTCGTTCTGTGCACCCTGAGGAGGAGGCGGTCGTCGGTGGACAGCGGCATTAGCGAAGGTAGAATTCCCATCCTAACGGCTCCATCATACTACACACCCCCTTGTGGAGTTGCAATAACTGAAGAAAGCTTTGTGTTAATTCTCTACTTCATTTCTTTTTGTATCGCGTTACGATGACGATGATGTAATGTATCGTACATGTGGTTTGTGTTATACACGTATATATGTCGCCCTATACGTAACGTGCAGTGTGTCGCCCGCAGAGCCCCCGCCCGCGGCGCCCGCGAGCAGCGCCGGCGGCTCCGCGCAGTGCCTGCTGGACGAGTGCGTCGCGCGCACCGACCGTGAGCCCGAGCCTGATTATATTGGTTCAACTAAGAGCACTTCCAAAAACCACGGCGGTTGGTGGAGTCAGCCCTCGGCCGTGACGAGCGCCACCGGGCTGCTAACGGTGCAGAAGAAGAAGAACGATGCAATGCCGTTTGGAAGCTCGTTACAATCCATTACTCAGTCCGTTATTAATAGATTCAAAAACAATCCAAATTGAACACAGTTGCAGTACGTGCCAACAGAGGGCACTGTGATTCTAAAGTTGAAAGTACACCTCGTTAGGAGTATCCATTTTCTATCAGCAGGTGGCAGTTCCTCGTCCGACACGGATTCGGATCTGTCGACGCTAGACGACCCGAACGCAGACATGGATATTTATGGCGGGAAGCTGTGTGTGGCCAATCTGTCCAGGTGAGCTGGTGAACTATAGTATATGAGATTCAGGAATATAGAGACATGTATAGCGCAGTGGTGATACTCCTTCAAATCGGAAGGAGATGGAGGTCTATCATCCCTGGACAGATATAGGATTCTGTTAAGAATTTAATAATTTTTGATAATTTCGTCGTAGAACGATATCTAAAATAATGAATATCCAATAGCTGTTAAATAGAGCCTTAGAGCGTTAATATATGAGACCATGTCTCGCCCCCAGGTGCCGGCCGAGGGTACTGCAGGCCAGGTCCAAAATGTACCTCTGGAATGTGCTGACTGTGACCGTGTTTTACACACTGCCAGTCATTCAACTCGTCGTGACCTATCAAAGGGTGAGTGTTAGCTGTTTTAAATGTCTATATAGCTGAAATGTATTTACACATGGATTGTAAGTTACTTACAATAGCAATGAAATACATTTAATGATTATGCCATGTCATAGTAGCAATGTTACATCAGCTAACAATGTTCCATCCAACAACAATGTCACATCCAGTAGCAATGCAACATCCAGTAACAATGCAACATCCAATATTAATGCCCCATTCAACAATATTCCCAACATACATGACCAACACGAACGTCCGTATTCCTGTGGCCAGCTGCTGAACCAGTCGGGCAACCAGGACCTGTGCTACTTCAACTTCCTGTGCGCGCACCCGCTGATGGTGCTGTCGGACTTCAACCACGTGTACTCCAACCTGGGCTACGTGCTTCTGGGTGCGCTGTTCCTGCTGCAGGTGTGGCGCCGCCACAACCAGCACCGCCGCAAGTCCCCGGCCGAGGTCAGCCTTCACGGGCTTCAGCTCTGATATTACTACATCGTCTTCCCGGGTCTACCCAATATCTAACCTTGCAGGACAGAAGTTCTTCTTCAGTATCAATCTTTCTCTTCATATACTCACGCCGGCTTGTTTAGTTATTGATTTACGATGAGTACTTTCGCCGTTTTAGCGTTATGAGGATATTTATTCTTAAAAACGCAGTGTACAGAGAAATTATAAAAAACCTACTGTAAAATTAATTTATTTACCGAACCTTACATTTCAATACAGTTGTCTTAATATCGCCAGAAGGAGCTGGGCATCCCGCAGCACTTCGGGCTGCTGTACGCGATGGGCATCGCGCTGGTGAGCGAGGGGATGCTCTCCGCTGCCTACCATGTGTGCCCCAACAGCATGAACTTTCAATTTGGTGAGTTGCATTTAAACTGACACAACCCTCCGGTCCAAGATTGGTCTGCGGTGTCACCATTGCGGAACGCAGCTTCTACTTAGTCATATGTGTAGGTTCAAGAACCTTTGAACCTACAAATAATTTTTGTGTGATGTCTGTAATCCCCGAAGAAGCAGACAGAAGAGTGTAGTACACTCCCATATTTCACTAGCTACATTATATCTCAACATGACATTGATTGGAGATTTGATAGAGTATTAATTGCCATTGGTTTACAGGCCTCGTGTTACATTAAAGCCAATTCTTTGATCATCATATGATGCATACGGCAACATGGCTCATCTAAAATTAAAATGAAGTTATGTCTGTTGGATAGTCCATAAAATTTGAATACTTTGTATAGGTCACAGTCTGAATGTGAACACCTAGTTGTAGTGCTATATTAAGTATGTAATATCGCGCCTGTGATACCTGAAAAAGTAGGCAGAGTGTTGTACACTTCCGCGTTACGTTTACGTTTACGTCCCACTATGGAATAGGTGGTGAGTGTATTGCCATACAGCGGGCACATCCTTCTTTCTTTCATACTAAGGGTGTATGTACAATTAAATTCCGCAGACACATCGTTCATGTACGTGACATCGGTGCTGTGCATGGTGAAGATCTACCAGGCGCGGCACCCGGACATCAACGCGCGGGCACACGCCACCTTCGGGGTGCTGGCGCTCATCATATTCATCGGTATGTTCCATACTAAGTTGCCACTTGGAAAGTATTATATGAAGGGTTAGGTGTTCTAAGAACCATCTCAGTCCTCCGCAGTGGCAGGGCCTTCGTGGTCAGCCGCGTATACCATTGGTAAGAATTCATGCTTGCTGCAATTAAGTTCACCAACTGTAATGCTAGAGACTGATCGTTAAAAAATTTTGTTTCACAAGTAAATTTGTGTTTTGTTCATAGAGCAATGGATTGCCCTTGAATTTTTGTTATTCTGCAGTGAGACTAAAATGATCTGCATATAGACCGCACTGGCGTGCTATACAGAACCAGACTGTAAAAGACTGATAATGAGGCAAATGTGATGTCCAATGGTAGCTTAACATAAAGAGGTTAAGAACTACTGTGTTCAAGAATTCTATGCCTGTAGTCTTAGTCAGGGTAGGTAGAAGATTTCTAGGAGGGATAGAACCACTCTCAGAACATACAGAACCACTTAGACCACTCAGAACAGATCATACGGAACCACTCTCTTACTGTTGTGCTTACTCTCATGCTTATGATTTTGTATTCAGGTCTCGTGGGTGTCCTCAACGCGAACTTCTACTTCTGGGTGGCGTTCACGATACTCCACCTGGTCACCTGCTTCGTGATGACCTTCCAGATATACTACTTGGGCAGGTTCCGATTGGGTTAGTGTTTTTTATCCAAACATATCGTGACCGGATGAGTCAGTGTGGCGACTATTCTTTATAGATAAGTTAGTTTGATAACTGCTAAGTAGGGTATGCCTAAAGTTGTAATGCTTCGGAGAGCATGGCAACATTTGAATTAGCTAGGGGGTTATGAGAACGTAATTGAGGAAAGTCGTAACGGCGCAGGCGGCGCGCGCGGCGCGCTGCGGCGGGCGGCGCGCGCGCTGGCGCGGCGGCGGCTGGCGGCGCTGGCGCCGGCGCACTGCGCGCGCGGCGTGCTGCTGCTGCTGGCCAACCTCGCCAACTGGGCGCTGGCCGCCTACGGGTGCGCCACGCCGCCCCGCCCCGTCACCTTGCCGTGCCCACAGCGCTACACCATGTCCCCTCGCCTCCCCCTAATACCACATTTACCGATTTTACCCCCCACAGCCGACCCACCCGCTTCTACCGCGCACACACACTCGCTACAAAAAAAATCGAATAAAATTAATATTTGTAATACATTACAAGTCTGTCTTAATATAATAAAGTAATTACAGTACGAGATACACGATAGATAGAAACAGATAAATACTCCGGACATTCGGTACTCTGTTTCTACTAGCTAAGGGTCCGGGCGTGATTACATATTAATGACGATATAAATAGCACCGCTACCGTTGGGCTGCAGGATCGCGCAGCACAGCCGCGACTTCGCGTCCCATCTCCTGCTCGTGCTCATGAGTAATCTCTTCCTCTACACTCTCTTCTACATCGCCATGAAGCTACTGCACAGAGAGTCCATACGATGGTACAGGTACGTCATCTGTACGTCATTTAACTGATTGTAACATTTTTTTTATGTTTTTAATATACCAAGACCCTTTGTCTATGATTTACCTAGTACTACAGCTGCAATTGTTCCTTATTTTCTTTCTCTTTCTTAAGCTGTATTACTCAACATTAAAATTGTCAGATGTGGTAGTGACACATATGGAAACATAAGATAATCCTCATCTTACCATTGTTAACATTATGGTTTCCACAGCTGGGTGTTCATAGCGCTGACGTACTCAGTGTGGTTCGGCTCCAGCCACTTCTACTTGGACCTGAACACCAACTGGGCGGTGAGTCCTTAATATGTACATTAATAAATATTTATATACATATTATCGCCGTATTCCGTGGTGAGACGCTCATTGTAACTGGCGAGTCGTCGGATATGTATAGCTTCGCTACCACAGGATCGCATTTTTCTAAAGAGTTGGTGTTCCTTTCCAGCTGACTCCAGCACAGTCGCGGCAGAGCAATCGCGTGTGCTCACTGCTGGAGCTGTACGACTCCCACGACATCTGGCACTTCCTCTCTGCCATCGCCATGTTCTTCTCTTTCAACATGTACCTGACCATCGACGACAACCTCGCCAGGGTGCCCCGCAGTGATATCATGGTGTTCTAGAAGAATAAGAGAAAGAATGGACTTGCATTTTGCTGCAGAAATATTAGAAGCGAAATGGTTGATGTTGCTTTGGGTTTCTCCCGTCTGGAAACAGAGATTCTTGATTCAGATATATTCATAATCTTATGAGACGTTTTTAAATAATAAAAGAAATGACAATTGGATATTTTGCACGAGTTATGCTTGTTAAATACATTAATTCGTTGATATAAAAATACACTTAACGCCATCTATGAGCGACCGATGGAATTAATTTGCGATCTTCTACATAGAACTCCTTGTAATTTTTATCTTTTTATTTATTAATGAACGAACACAATGTTGTAATATATGTGCGCACTTAATGAAAGTCATACAATGTGATAGTTGCCATTATTTGGGTGTCCCTAAGAATATAGGTTGGGAGAAAAAATCCGGTATAAAAAGCATAGAGGCTGTCTGAATTATGAAGCACAACTCAACCATCTCGCGCTCTCTGTCGTGAGGAGTCTCATATAGGATTAAAAGCGAGAGGAGGGAGGGGGCTGAGATTATATATGGGGGGAGATCGAATGACTGGTGCATTTTGTTTTTATCTTTGGAATGTCACCATAGGTTTAAATCAGGGTTGACACTACTTGGAAGTTGGATAAGTCAATAATCACCTATTTCTTAAAGTAGTAAATTAATTTTTGATGAAAGTGGAATTGAAACTATCAACAATTTCCTATGATTGATACATTTTTCCCAAATTACATCCCAAATTAGTCATTGCTATCCACCCATCCATACTGCCATCCGCTATATATCCAGCACCATGCTGAGGCATCGGTAAGTTGATTGTTCAGTTAATGTTTTAGTTTGGAGTCACTTGATCTATTTATTTCTTCTGTGCTCATTAAAGTACACGTATTAGTATGACGTATTTATATAACATGAATAATTATGTAAAAAAAATTAAAAAAATATTGGTAGTCAGTTGCGCTAGCAGAAGAATCTTTGTACTTAATTTTTTTTAATGTACATAGTATCTTCTAGATAAATTTACGATTGCTTACACTTCCTTGGTGGCTATTAAACATGACTTTGTAGCTGATAGACTTGGTGGACACAGATTTATATTAAATTTCCAATTCAAAACTTATTTCCAAATGCACAATGTGTACTTACTGGATGTCTCAGTCACACTGATACAATTTATTGCTCTCATTGACGTTACTCACTCTGTGAGTGAGATTTAATTATGACGAACTCGGCTGGATTTATAGGTAATACCTGCTGTACCCTGTAGGTTTTGCTGTTTATTCTATTTTTTCCATTTATTAATGTAGTATTATTTAGTAATAAAATTATTTACACCATTAGTATAGTAACACCGCTTTCTCTGTACAGTTCGATACAATACAAGTACATTGTGAGACGACAACGATGGTGATGATGATGATGATGATGAATGTGTGCTCGTCAATTCTAGTCCTTTTTGAACCGTCCTCGCAACAGGACGCTTGTGACAATCCGTGAGTCAATGGTCAAGCTGATCCTATTGTAGAGAGATTCTCTTTCGATTCTGTCGATTACCAAAGTGACTAGTTGTCGATGGTGTGTGTCTGTGTCAACCCGAGACACGGTTTCCTATAGCAGTATGGGGCTGTGAATATTATTATTATCACTAGAGTAAGACAGTCAGACTTTGTTAGTTAAATGGCATGATATACAATCCAATGAGTTATTATTTTATGAAACAATAATTATCTTTGTCTTAGGTTCGGTGCTAAAAAATGTATTTGATAGAGATTGAGCTGGAAGAAGCGGGAATTTTCCAAAGAATTGTTATAGTTTCTCCTTCCATTGATCCATAGCGGACGGAAAATTGACTATGTAATTTAGTATAACCTATTGTTTGTTTGTATGTTTGTTACCTTGTAAAATGAAAACCGCTAAACGGATTTTGGTGAAATTAGCCGTGGTGGTCTCTTGAACCTTAGGAAAGGACGTTGGCTACTTGCTCTACTTAGTCACTTTTGTTAGGCTGCCTAGCCTACTGTGTTAAGTCCACCACTAAAAGTGTGAAATAGTGTAGGTTAGTAGAAACGAAGGAAATTATTTATCCATTTTTTTTTCGCCCAATTGCAGGCAGTGAAATGCTGTTACGCAGACCTCGTTCTTAGAGATATACCCTCTAAAACACTTCCTTGGTCTTTCTCATCGAGCGTGTTCTACCTAGTGGATCGTAAAGCAGATAGACTCTGTTTTTTGGCGATGGCAATCGTCCTCAACCGATCCCCTTCTTATCCTTCACTTCTGTTGCCGTCGTGGAGAGGAACCTCCAGTAGTTCGAGAGCCGGTAAGCACTCGTGTGGAGATATCATTTGTTGATATAATCTTCCATTCCATCAGCTGTCTCAAAGCCTCGGCTGACCATAGCCCTTTCCATGATAGGGTTATGGAACCAAACGAGATGTTGGTTTTTCCAGTTATATTCCTGATCTCCTGTTCGATGTCTTTATACTTGGCTGCTTTGGTATGGTGTGCTTTATTAAGATCAAATTGATCGTTCACTACTTGCGCATCCAGTACGTACGCTTCTGTATAGTTAAATGTGACAATATCAGGCTTTTTATATCCTGTAGGGGAGTCAATCTTAGGTTCTTCCAAGACTTGCAGTCCTTTATCGCGTACTTTGTAACATATTTCGAAACCGTGTCGTGTCGTTGGATACGGGCTGCGTGCGTACGGTAGCACACCTGCTGAATATGATTCATGGTCTCAATTGCGTTGCATCCAGCTCTGCAGTACCGATCCCTCTGTGGTCTGCCCCTTGCACATCTCGACCTTGTCGGGAGGGCATTTATCCGTAGTTTGCATGCGTTAAAGAAGTCTTTTCCTTGTAGAAATCTGCTTCCTTCTACGATCCACCTATGTTGTTGTGGTGTTTTATTGGAGCTTGATGGAGAGGCTCCATCCACGCTCTTGTGCAATATACTTGCCCATCGGTTTTTGATGCCTTGCTGGTTGCGCAAGCAGGTGCCGTGGTCATTCAAACGGTGATCACATTTATCCATCTCCATTGCTAGTAACGGACCATAGTGGTATGAGATCCTTGTGAATGCTTCGAGCCTCCTTTTCCTTAGCTCCGGGATATTCCATCTTACTGATGGTATGCTCAATCCCCCATCCTTGTAATCTGCATAGATATACGCAGACGGGCTGTCTGCGGTAAGTTTAGCCATTATCGTACTGTTCTTATTACTACATCGATCTTTCGAAGGTAACCTATCTGCGTGTTTCCCAGGGTCAGTGTATGATACACGCTTGGCAGAGCAAATACTCTAAGAGCAAACAGCCGTTGCTGCGGTTTGAGTGGTGCCTTAGTTAGTACTTCCAGTTTATTCTTAATATCCTCCAGTGCTGTTCCAACTTGTTTTCACTCCGGGGTGAAGGACACCCCTAGGTACTTCCAGTCCGAGGATCTGGACAGTGCAGGCATGGTGTATCCACCACATGTAAATACTTGCTTTGCGTCCACCACGCTTTTCTTGACCTTGGGGATAGATTTAATAGCTAATTTATGGCTTTTAGCCGCATTAATTTTTAAGCCCATAGAGTCCAGAGTCGCATAGGCAACATCAATTAAGTTTTGGAGTCCATTGCTTGCGGATGCGAAGAAGACTATGTCGTCTGCAAAAGCTGCTGCATTAATACAGAAGTCCCCAATCCGGGCCCTTCCTAGGTCTTTCGGGAGGTTACTAATTAACCTATCTATTGCCATATTAAATAGAACTGGGGAGAGTGGGTTCCCCTGCTTAACGCCAATTGTTGGGTGGATTGGATCCGAGGACCAGCCTCCACACACCAGCTTTGTTGTACTCCCTTTATAAACTTGCATTACATATTCTACTAGTGCGGTAGGACATCCATCATGGATCATGGTGTCCTTCAAGCATTGATGCGTAATAGAATCGAACACCTTGGAGATGTCTATAGATGCCATGTATAGCGACTTGAATTTTGTTCTGTGATATCTTAGAGCTAGGTCGACGAGGTAGGTTTTAATAGAGCATCCATCCACTGCCCTAGACGCCCGTTGTCGTTCATCTATGATAATGGTTGATTCGATTCTCCTAGCCAGGATTTTATATAAGCTTCGGATGAGCACTGACGAAACCGTGATTGGTCTCAAGTCACCGGGTTCATCCGCATTCACTTTCTTGGGGATTAAGGTGGTCCCAGACACGACCAAGCTCTGTGGTGGGCGGTTACATAGCATTATTATATTAAGAATGATAGAAATCTCCGTTTGGTTAATTGACCTTAATGTCCGGCTTCAAATGCCATCCGGTCCAGGGGCGGCCTGGGCCGAAGGATAACATGCTTTGATTTCATCGGGCTGGATTGGTGCCCATAGATTACTATGTATGACTTGCGGTTTTTTAAACCCTGGTGAGATGTTGTTCTCTGTGGTCATAATGTTGGTCCAAAAGGGAACCATGACATTCTTAGGGGGTGTATTGTTGGATGTGTTAATTTCGCCCAGAATTCCTCTAATGCATTTAGCCGGGTTCCTTGACCACAGCGTTTGGGTTTCTTTGTATGCAATCCTACGTTTCTTTCTATTGCTCATGAAGCCAGTGGGTCCATTATTTTCCTTATATTTTTCTTGAGTTTTCGTACCCAGTGATGACGGCCGTGTGGTGGGGCGGGCCACACGGCCGGGCGCAGCGGCGACTCTTAGCTTCACCTACGTCGGATGGAACGTCGGTTACTAATGGCGGGACCCACGGAGAAGGCGTCGCTTGCTAACTTTGACTTCGGTTAAGAGAGACATAGTTACTCCCGCCAACCAACCAAGTTGCGAATACTACAGCTGGTAACCCTTAAATACCTTACTGCTTATCCACGTTAGGTATACGCTCACTGAAAACATGCATCGCAAGAGCTATAATAACTAATATTAATAATAACCACTATTTTCCTTAAGGGATAATTTGTTGTGTCTCGTTTGACTCTTTGAATAGTTTTACCAATTTTTTTGGTTCAGTTTGTTGATAAAACCCACAATAAATTCAAATTTATGAACTGACCGTTTTATTACTTTTATTGAAGTGAACTTAATTTTATTAGAATTGTTGCTTGAAATCCACAACCTTATTTATGTTTTGAATAATTCATACCAGTGGGCAACCCTGCGATCGTGTGACGTCCTGTTCCTTTCCGTCATGCCTCGACTAGGCTGAGTGGGGGCGAGACAAATATATAGCTAGCACGTTGCCGTAGAGGCGCTTATAAGTGACTACTGTACGTACTTTTAGTGTCGAGTATTTGTAAATAAATTACTGTTTTATACCAAATAGTCGTTTTATTACTATTGTCAATATGTTTAGGGTGGGGAGAGTGGGAGATTTATTACCGTATGTTGAGCCAGTCTCTATGTGGGATACAAAGAAATAGGACGTGTGGTCTGACTCAAGGAAGTAGTATACTGGTAGTACACGATTGTATTCACATGACCCGCTTCGTCGGTTTCGAGTCCCACCCATTAAAATATTCCAGTGACGAATACGGGTATTTGTACTGTTTCCATAAAGTTTAGTGTTTAGTTCTAAACGTGTTAATTAGAGGTGCAGTTACCATGGCACAGAATGTCCGAGGACTATACAAAAATGGATTACATTTGACAGATCAAAATTAAGCTCAATATTTATCTGTGCCTGTTAACCTTGACAAATGATATAAAAATTTGAAAAGATTTAGGACATCGTCCGCCACGATCGACCCAACCCTTCCCTCCAGCATTTCAGTAGGTTAGGTGAACGTAGAATAAAACAACATATACTTTCATAATACATATTTATTAACCGTCTGTCGTCTAGTCTACGTCGTAAGCCACTAACAGTATTTATTATACAATTACAATAGTATTATATAATTCAGCGCTCTTTAGTACGACACGCTTAAAGCTCAATTTTATAAAACACGGGACTATATTTCGACTTAAATTTGTGAAAAAAAAAAGACTATCAACACAGAATCATACCCTATACATACACAGTAACCAAGTATTCGACCAAAATAATGTACATTCTCGCGTTCATGATGGGACATCTTTTACGCCGTTCATGAACCGATCAATCTGTCTCGCTTACTCGCAAAACGTTCTTACATTTGCGACTATGGGATTAGCAATTGAGGATAGAGAAATCACAGCAACCAAAACATTTATATACAGTCAGTAACGCACGAATTTTTACGTATTTACAATATTTTAGCAGCACACTGCTTAACCTTTAGCGGGCAATGAATCAGATATATTAACTCAAAACTTGCATAGTTTTATCAAATCTAATTGGTACGCATGGAGGCCACAGTCAGATTACACAGCAACCTGTGATATGAAATGAGTCTGTAAGCTGGAACAATAGAAATTTGGCACGTGGAGCTCTCTGCCTACCATTAAAGGAATCTAGCTTGACGAATAATAATAATAATCATTGTCGTAATCACGCATCTCTAATATGTAATATAGATACACGATAATACCGGTAACCATTCTAGTCTCAATTAAATAAAATACTAATATAAATTACGTCAGTATCCACATGATTTAATTAGGTACCAGTCTCCGCTGCGGCCTCGCTGCGATCGCCAGAACCTCGTGAAAAGTCCCGGACGAGCTTTCCCGAAGTACTTGCTTGAGTTAAGTCGGTACATAATTAAACTAAGAACATATTTAAACTATTCTTTATTTCAAAATTCGTATATTTATAGGCTTCCCTGCAGTTGATACTATATACGTATATAAATACAGTATGGCATTAACAATGTTGTCAATTATAATTTAAATTTTACGAGGACGCAGCAACGCGCACTATATGACACGTGTCCACGACACGTTGGTGCTCGTAAACATCTGTTTAGTTCGTCGAACGGATACAAACCTGTGTTAGAATGTCCGCGCGCTAAATATATTCAACATCATGATAATAAAACGGTTTCATTTATATTTATTTGGCAATTTCACAGTCTGTGTTTAACGAGCATAGGCGAAAATTATTATTAATAAATTACTATTTATCTTTATTAATATCATTATTAAGTATTAACACTATCGTCATGCTACAGGTCCATCTGCGTACTAAAGCGTAGATCGCAAGCGACGTATGTAAATGACACTGATGTAAATGACAATCCCGTTAATCCAGCGCAGGTGGAGCGGTAACATTATAGAAATATGAAGCATAAACATGCAGAAATTGATAAATGCTAGAAAGTGGAGCATTGTACCGTTTTGTTTTCATTCCCGCGGACAGACGGCTACATTATATCTGTATAGTAGAAACCTCTTCAGACATGTAGTTTTTCCTTCACAGTTACATGGAGCATTAATTGTTGTAACCTTTTAAATAAATATATGTATAAATGGAATACTTGTGAAGTCAGAGACAGTTGTCTGTCAATACTGGGGCCCGCGACCTCTGGATTAGAAAGCTAAAATTCGAATCACTACCCTATCAATGTTTATAATACATATATTATTATCTGTGGCGATGCGTATGTGTGCAAGACAATATAACTAGAATATCCATTATAAAGACAAAAGGCCGAAATTATTACGAGTACAAAGTCAAAAATTTACATTTACTTAGTCAATTCATAAGTTTATTGTCTGTGACAGTTGATTAGGAAAAGTGAGATGTAAATATAAATTCCTATAAATTTATAGAGTATTTTAAAATTTAATTATTTTCATATTGATTTATATTGTTCCAACTAATTGTGCACTTAGGAATAGACATTTTATAAATTGAAACAGATCTTGTACAATTTAGGCCACATGTCTTGCTTTGGGGCAGCAACAGTGACGCTCCCTGCAGCGTAATTACAAATTCTTTGATGTTCTCGTAATTTAAACATGATAACCGTAGAAAAATTCCAAAACTAATGAACTTTGACTATAATCAAATGATGTAGTTCACTTTGCTTCTAGCTTTTTGCCTTCTCGAGAAATCTACATGTTAAAGCTGATGAAAGCAACAACTTGTATCAATATGCCTTATGAATAAAATAACATTAATCAATGACAAGACTCGAAATCGTTGGTTTGTGTACTTTGTATAGTACAGAAACTCTTAGATCGATATACGACACCAGCGACCTACCCAAAGACAAAGTTTTACAGACAGATATTTCAATACAAGCCTATTCTACAACAATGTATTAGAAATATTTAATATTCGGATCACGGATACTATTCAATAAATCAAATTTTCAGTTAATTAATTTTTTATCTCGGTGTTAACAGCACTATAAATAATACAATCGATATTAACAATAATAATGTCGCAAGTACAAAATAATAAATGCACGTTTTCACACAATTTTCTGACATACGCGTAGATTATGGCAACACCGCAATAACGATAGATTAATTTTTTGAACACTGTTACTATCTTGCAGACGGCAGACAACACAACAATATATGAATAACAAAGATGTATTTAACATAAATTAACAAGAAATATATACACGAATTAAAAAAAATATGACACGTTTTTAGGTGCTTTTTTTAATTTTGCGTTGAAAAATGCATTAGGTACATAATATTATACATTTATATTTACGTTATCTAAAATTATTTTAAATAAAATTAATCGTAAAAAAATCCGACAATTGCATCTACACATCAGCATTAGCTTTTAATTTTTGAATACAGTATAATTTTTTTTATAATCTACATATAGAGAGTATTATAAAATGTATTTTTTTCGATTATAAATTTTGGAAATATAATGTAGGTCACAAGATACAGTCGATCGTAGATTCCAAGGAGATTCTTAAACTAGTACAATGTCAATGTTTATTTAAGTAAGATCAATACAATATTTTTTTACATGTTACATAAGAATTAATACAAATTTGAAAAGATCCCGAATAAAAGGTACAGATTTAAAAATATTAAAGTAACAGATGGACAGGTAAAGTACAACTTCGACAATACACGGTCGGTGTGCACGCAGCGTTAGACGGAACGAAGGAAGTAGTCAACTGGCACGTATCATCGGCACGAAACTAAACATATACACATATACACGTACATATTGTCACGCCTATTGCACATTGGGGTAGGTGGACACTAAGGGTTTCCACCCGCTATGTACCGGGCAGACGTCTATCACCGCTTCTACATTCAATGCAGTTGTCACTCTGTGCACCCTGCGCACTCTGCAAGTCGCCGGGCGTAACGATATATATGATAACAATGATTTTGCTCGCTCACATTCGCCCGCCGCTTAAGCAATAATAAATCAGCAAGTGATCATGATGAAAACTATTTATCTTTGGGTTAGAATTATACTTGTTGCTTGGTTCAGTTTACGAGTACATGTAACGGTGTATACATACGTATATATACCGTTAAATGTACTCTTGTGTGTGTGTGTGTGTGTGTATATACGAAACAATAACTACTAATAATACTTCTCGACACTCCTTGTGATGTTAACATTGAACAGACAAACAATCATAACTGTTAATTGTTACACGTTATGGATTGTTTAAACTAACACATATTGTATATGGCGACTGGGGGGTGGCTCGACCCACTTGTAGTTATGTAAATGAAATATGTATGGATGTACAACGCAAAATCACTTTATTGAATACCACATGGACAACATACATGATACCTACAGTTACAGACAAATATTAAAGACAATGGGTCTAGAGCGCTGGGAATTAGGAAAAGAGAGGGGAGAGAAGGAAGGGGGGGGGAGGTTGAGAGTTGTTGCCTTTAGGCACATGAACGAGTCTTTTAATTTTGGCTCTAGGTTACATTTACTATGCGGTAAGACAATAAAAGCAACAATTCAATACAGAACATTAACATTTTGCATTTTTAGTTTAAACAATCCATATGTCAGTGTTGGCACACACAAGCGAATAATACATTATAGTAATAATAATAAAATAGGTAATAATTTACTTAACACAAAACAATTTCATTTCACTACAACTAAATGTGTACAGATAGAAAAAAAAATCACAAACAACCTTTTATAGATCTTACTATGTAATTCACATCCTACAAGACGGACAGAACAAAAAATCACTCAGTAATGTATTCTTATGAAGAAAATTATACATATACATATATCTAATATTAATTTACAAAACTATCAATTATCAGAAATTAACGACAAATATATAAAATTTGATGTAACAAAAGAAACGAAAATGCGACTTTAGGTGAATATATAGATATGTATAGGTCACCAGCAGCCTGCCAAAGTCCATAACCGAACGGACAGCTCCTCCAAGGCGGTGTTTGCCCGTAATCCCCACGCTGGGCATGCGGCAGGTATGAATATGAAAGACAAGATATAAAGTAATTTACATAGGTTATCTACTCAGCCGGGGATTGAACGGGTGACCATTGTGCCAGGTGACAACTCCGCTAGCGCTGAACCATTTGCCACGCTATATTCTCCAGTAGCGCCGGTACTTCACTGCTATTATCTGGTTGACGAACCCAAGTATTTCTCGACATAATGAAGGAGTTTCAATTGTTGAGCCGATGGCAAACCAACTTATTACTGTAAAATTATTATTATATCAGCAGACTAGTTTGGGACGCGGCTGACGAGGCAGCTTAGACGTGTCCTGCTGTGAACCATGCAGATCTAGACAGAGCCTTGTGAGACGTAGCTTACATCGATTGGGATATAATTATAATGTTACATATTTATAAGCATATGAGGAGCATGGTTATAGCACTGACTAATATATTGACTGAGTTTATATATAAAAGATATTATTATAGTCTTGCACGTGTAACTACATATATATGTCTAAAAACTTAAAGGTTCAAATGACTATACATATATATGGGAGCGAATACATAAGGGCACGCGTACATAGCGGCCTATAAACATGTGTAAGCATAGCTTCATACGACGGCAGCGCGTGCTCTCGGGGCCGCCTCAGCCGGCCGTGGAGCTGCTGTGCGACTTCTGCTCGAACAGCGCCGCCATGTTGCGGATGTTGTACGACGGCGACATCCTCTCCCTCCTGCAACACGCGGCCCGGGCAGCGTCCGTCCACTCAAGGCGTCGGCGGAACATTTTAAGGAATTACACAAATACATGTCACATGAACAATGACAGCGATAGTAACGAACACTAACATGATACATTGGGGCAATATGTTGAAGGAAATATGTGCAACTTGTTGCTGGAAGTTTCCTGTAACATGTTCGACGGAAATTAGTGTAAAACGTATTTTGTAAGAGCAGTATGGAAGAGGGAAAAAAAAACACACATGAAACTTTCAACATATCCAAGCAATTTGATTCATGTTAATTTTAGTGGAAAATTTTGACAATAAAGAAAGGTTATTATTTTAATGAGTCAACATTTTAATGGCCAATGAACACAGAGACAAACTTAAATACGAAAATTCAATGATTAGGAAAAGTACATATATAATGTATATTCTCATATAATAAAATGCACTGAAAATAATAATATGTGAAACTTAACATTGTCTTGACTAGATGATAAAATCGATACTTAATTAACATTGTATGTATTGGACTATTTTAAAATCTGAATCAAATAGTATTGCCTTGGGAAATTGCAAAGTTAATTAATATTATCCTGAGCGAATATAAAATTAATATCAATTGTCAACTTTATGTTTTCCAGGATAATACATACACATACACTGTGTATAAAAGTGTGGACAACAATAAAATTCAAATGAATAAATCCAGTTTCTCATGATTTAAACGTTAAATGTCATTTACTTGACTGTAAGGGAAAACATAGTGGCGCAAATTTATCACCTTATAGTTTCCCATAACGTTATCTAACACATACGGCGCGCCCAACGACGCTCGGTGAGCGCGGTGGACGTCCTGATCCAACGTAACCTTAACTGTCACTCTATGAACAGTCCCATGTCCAGTGCTGGCACTGCCAACGGCTTTGATGTAAAATACACCTTACATGAAAAACAATTAAGAATATATAAAATAATATATGATCATTTCCCAATCATTAGTTATAATTCAATTAAGTGCATACGTACATACCTGTCGTCTTTGCCGTTCTGCTCCCTACCATCAGCCCTTCCATCCTCCAAGCTATCGGGGCTGACTGGCGACGGGATGGTGTCCAAGTTGTTGCTGCTCCTGGCTAGCGAGAACCTCATTCTCTGGCCCAGGTCGACCGTGTTCCTTCGTTCGAACTTTGGCAAGTCGTCTTTTAATCTATCCTCAATTTTATCTTCTCTGTCTTGATCCTTCTTGATTTTGATCCTCGTCAACTGCTCTGGATTACTTCTGAACGATTGAGAGCTGTACTTCTCCCTTAAGAAATTCCTACGCTCCTCCTTGTACTTCTCTATCCGTTCTCTGCTCAACTTCTTCTCTGTATCTACGCCTATTAGGTTTTTCAAGTCGGTAGGCCGCTTCATCTCAAATCTTTGTACCAAAGATATCTTGTTTTCTGTAGTGGGTGTGATGTTGCCTTTCGTGTCTGATTGGGTGTTCAGATTCAAATCGGGCAAACATTTCTGCGTCATCTCTTTCACTTCCAAACTTTTCCGCCTGTCTGTCTCCGTTCCGAACTCCTTCACGAATGCGTTTTCATCTAACGAGCGGGCGTTACAAGAATTTTTGGACAATTTATAAGTTTTTGGCGATATAGGCGGTTTTAATTTAATAGAATCCTTCTTTTTCACTTCATGCTTCTCATCTTTACGTTCTAGGGTATTATATTTGACCTCAGTCTTGTATTTCTCGAATGTGAACGGCCCCTTCTGTTCCGTGGGGCTCTCGAATCGAATAGCGAGTTCCCTGACATTGAGATTCTTAGTTCCGATCGCTTTTATAACATTACCGTTCTCCCTCTCCACAGGGTCATTCTCCACCAACAACGCCTTGCTGACGTCATTGTCTATCACTACGTCGGTGCTTACGTCTACTTTATCACAGATTTTGAGAGTATCCACGTTAATATTCTCGTAGTCGTTCTGTCTCACTTCGAACTCAACGTTCTCGTAGTGCGTCGTCTCCTTCTCCGGAGATTCCAGTATCATGGCGTTGACTTCTTCTATGCTCTTCTTGAAAAACTTCACTTGGCTATACACGTCAATGACGTCGTCCAGCTCAGTGTGCTCCACCGGTGTTTCTAGAATGATCAAGTCGTCGCTGCAGCGGTCCGGCTGGCGGGCCTGCTGCGTGGGCAGGCAGGCGTCCGCGTCCGGCACCGGTGCTTCTTCAACGATAGTCAAATTTTTATCCAAATCTATATCTTCGTACACGGAATCCCTTTCATTTGTGGGCGTGTCTATATTATTAATGGGTTCGTAGTCCGGCGATTTGGCTGCAGTGGGAGATCGGAAGGTGATGCTTATGGTGGATTTCAGTGGACTTTTCAACGGGCTGCCCGGTGAACTTTTTGACGTGCTGGACGATTGTAGATTGATATAGTTCGGCCTGGTAAAGTTGTAACATTCGTACAACTCATCGCTTTGCTTCGTCAGGCTGACGTTGGAGAAGGTGGAGCCGTTGCTCTCGTGCGACGACGTCATCACCTTCATCAGGTCCACGTTGTCCTTCCGGTGCGACTGATCCGAATTGGAGGAAGTGGAAACTGCGGAGAGCCTGTTCAAATTGTGATAACTGATATCTGTGGAATGCAAGGGGCTGGCCTCGAGGCTGTCGTGCAAGTTGTTCTCGGAGTAGTCGCGACTGATGTCCTTCATGTTCTCGTAGTCCGTCCCCTTGAGCTCGCACTTGAGGCACTTCTCCTGGTCGCAGTTGTCGCAGCTGTCGCAGTGCTGGCCCCTGATGGTGATGGTGTGCCTGTTGTCGCTGAGCTCGGAGTCGCTCTCCAGCGGGTCGTAGGCCGGCGTGCGCGGCGTGCGCGGCGTGAGCGGGCTGGCGGTGAGCGTGCTGGCGGTGAGCGTGCTGGCGGTGAGGTTGCCGACGGACGAGTTCTCCGCCGGCCAGTCTATCTTGATGAGCGTGGAGTGGCCGTCCTTGCCGTGCCACGTCAAGCGCGACACCGACTTCTCGTCGGCGGACAGGTTGAGAGGGTGATGCATGCCGCTATATCGCGATGTGTTTTTTGTCTTTCGCGGCGAGTTTCTCTCTCTGCAAGGAGTCGTTAGTGGAAGCGTGAAGTTTTAATATGTTATAACGATATTCTTGTTAGGAAGATCGGTCGTTTTGAAACTGTGTTTGTTGGTTTGTAAAAAAAAGAAAAACAATTTAAACGATACATATTCAAAGTATACAATTTTTGGTAGTTAAGTGGATATATATTTCTAGTTTTGAGAATAACTAGCAAAGAGGCATGCAAATCACTTGACTGTGTAATCACTGTATTATATGGATATATGGACGTAAGCATCTCAAGTCAGTCATTTTAGAAAAATTTGCTGCTAATACTAACGACTCAGTTGAAGTTTTACGTGCACCACCTTCGATCTACAAGCCTTCAAGAGCAGAACGCAGCAACAAAGATATTGCTGGTTTCCAGCAGTAATGAATTTGGTTGATATCGTAGTGATCGTGCCAGTAAACTGCACATATAGTATCAACTACTCGATTTAAAAACAAAAAGCGAACTTCTTATAAAAAAATATTAAACCACAAACACAATTCGAAAAGTATTGAACGCAAAGTCACAACAAGACAAGAAATTGTTATCGCAACACTGAATAATATGCAGGGTGTGTTTATTGGTGGGGAATCGAAACTTGAAGAATACTGTTTAGATCAGACCAGTTTACTAATGGGTTACGGTCAGCAGGGCACAGCTGAATCATAGCACAAAAATATAATTGCAATAAAGTAGGGGTTTGTGACCATGAAGGCTAATGCACTACAAATGTTACAAAAAAAAAGGTACAACAAAAAAAAAACATGTCATAATTGTTTCATAATTTGATGTATGGTTCATAATGGAAATTCTTCTTTGATAGCAGTACATACACCCTTTATATTATATAACATACATATAAGTGTTGCGACAATATATTATACACAAAACATTATTAATATGTTACAGCCAATTCATTCATCGAAACATTGCACAATAAATTTTGAAACACAAAAAAAATCATGTATGCACAAGATACACAAAGAATATCTTCGATCAGACTGATTTGAAAGTATAACTGCTGTACGGGGCTCTGATGGGGAAGTACTTGAAGTATTTGAAGCAAAAGCTAGTTTATATACTGAACAATTAATGCTACAAGCATTTTTTAATAATCAGTTTCTTTGAATAAAAATATCAACTTAACCCTTAATACAGTGGTGTCCTTTGCTGCAAAAGCCACGTGTACCACAGCAGTTGAACTGATCAAAGACTTGGAGGATTGTACAGCTAATATTGATAGTAGTAAGTTGTTTCCACTCACCTCAGCTTGACATTGTTGACAGTCGTTTGAAAGTCTGACATTGAAGACATTGGGCTGTGACGGTCCTTGCACAATCTGCAATGTGGAAAGGTATAAATGTTATTTGGGAAGAAAATTGTGTTGCTGTGATTAGGAATTGCAATCCCGCAACGCATTCAAACCCGCGGGATCGATATGCGAAATCGGTCAATCCCGCATTGGACCCCGCATTTTTTATATTATGTTTAAAATTGAATTAAAACTCGTTTTTCTTAAAAAGTCAACAAATCAACTTGGTCATAGTTTTTTGGATTTTGCAAATAAATGAAAAGTGCATTGACAGGAGGCAGTGTGACCTTATTGAATACGTTCATGCAGACTCTATGACAACTGGTTACTTAACACCGTGTGTTGTCGTTGCCATTTATCAAATTAAATCGAAATATTGTGTCCGCAATTATAACCGTTGACTCTCGCCTACAAAGCGCCTCAACTCCCAATTTAAAAGGCTGTCAGTTGGCAACGAGATCATTAATTTTTAACAACTCACTATCGCTGAATTTAATCTCAGATTCAATATCGAGTAATGATTTATCGATAAAATTCTTTAAACTGTAGAATCGTTCTAACATTTTAAAATACTATTCCAGCTAGTGCAGATAATGCCAATTCTTTTTTAGGGCCTTCGTGTTCCTTCGTATATTTTAATAGTTTTAGCGCCAATTTTCAAATTTGCGGGATCCGCGTTTTAAAGATGCGAGATCCAGCAGACTAATAAATACAGCGGGATCCCGTATTGCGGGATTGCAATCCCTAATCGTGATACTGTGTGATCCATTGGTCTAGTTTATTGATCTCTGATATTTGGGTTAGGGACTATTGATTTGATTCTCATTGTTGATAAACATTTGTGTGATGAATGGGAGCATGTGTTCTGCGTTCCAGTGTGAATTTATTTACTAGTTCATCAGATATCTAGGTACCTGCTCTGCCCATAGTTAGTGATCAGACAACAGAGTTAGCATCATGTATTA
>DWDW01000024.1:0-22442 GCA_018245635.1 Mimoniades versicolor eupheme | reverse complement strand
TGAGCCTATTGCCATATACCAGGCACATATCCAGACTCCGAGCCACTACTAGAAAATCTAAATTAGAAAATTTAGTACTGCCCGACCAGGGAATCGAACCCAGGACCTCCCGTTCGGCAGTCGCACTTGCAACCAACACGACCAACATTTCAGAAGCACTGCAAAACAAGGGCACTCCCAACACCATCCTAAAGATATTGTTGTATAAGATGTGTAGGGCCCCCATCGACTTCTTGGTGTTGTTGACCCATAGATTCACCGTGTAAAAGCTCTAACAGTAGGCTTTAAAAAGCGTTACTTTTACTTGGTTGGAACATTGGGCAAATCTATGAGCCAACATGTTTCCTCTGACGGCAAGTACCCTACACTCTTTCTCAATATCCATGTTGTCATAATGCTTTTACACTTTTACTTTTTTTGTTATAATGCTTATTTGTATACATAAATATATTACATGTTAGTTTGACACTACTTTATTCTATTTGAATGTTTTAAGACTTCAATTCAACACTATTGACTTCAAGTCAGCAGTTGAAATAGTTTGGGTGTGGCTCATTTTGTTGACATGATGTGCTCTCATTTTTATTTTACATCTGAAATATGGTTAATACAATGAATGACTTACTCCTTATGAATGTTATTATTAAAGGATGTGCATACCAAATGTTTGAGGACTGAAGTGGACTCGAGGATATGTCTACTCTTGTATTTTTATATAGGTACGAAGCTCATGAAGCTTGTAAATATCACCTTTAAACTCCACAGCTTTGTGACAAAAAATTTCAGAATGAGAAAGTCAAGTATTGTACTGTTATTAAGCTATTAATTAAATCAGGAAAATTCAACAAAATCTTGGAAGGGATGTCTTGTTTTTTTAAGAGTCAGGTCATGGCACTACAGTTTTTTTTTCGTTTCCAGGCCAAGCTGTCATAGCGACTACTGAAGAAATAGTCAAAAAAGTTAAAAAAAATATTCATCAATAACTGTTTGCTTGGTAGGACAAAAGTATGAGCAGAGAAGTGTACACTTAGAGAATTTTAGATGTCAAAAGTAGTTACTGTAGTTATTAGGCTAGTGTTCCTACGACTTTTTGGGAGTTCTACAGTGTGGGGAAGATTAACATTTTCAGGTGCATTTGTTAGTAGGCAAGAAACTTAGCTTCATAGTTATCTATATACTTGAGTCTAACAATAAGCCTTGAGCAGACTTCGTGTCAAAACAGGCATTCCTCACACAACTTTTTTAAGATTACCCTGTCGTTTCGAAAAATCATCTCTATAATTGTTAGAGACTTCGACGGTATCATGATTATTAACTATAAAATCTGCATTGATAGCCTAATTGCAATGGTAGCTTAGTGGTTTCAAATTTGCCCTTACTCAGGAAGCCTGGGTTCAAATGCTAGCGCCTGTTTAAAAATTTGCGTTATAACTTTAAATATCACTTGCTATAACGGTGAAGGAAAATATCGTGCAGGTTTCCGCACATCTTAGAGTTTCAGAATAAAATGTACTCTAAGGCGTGTGAAGTCTGCCAACCCGCACTTGGCCAGCATGGCAGAGTATGGCCTTAACCCTCATTCTGAGAGGAGACTCATGTTCCAACAGTCGAACAATAAAAAAGGGTCGAGAGGGAAAACTGAAAATAAACCGAACAGTTGAGAAAATATATAAAGGCGAAAGGGCTGGGAAAGTTAGCAAAAGGCGTGCTGCTCTACAACTGCCTACTAGTGGATGACATAATCGCATTGATAGCCATTCAAAAAGTACTCTTAATAATTTTGAACATAACTTTCATCTTTCTTTAGCCTTAGGTATTCAGAAAAATTATTACACTGTATATTTTCACTGACTTGTACCTATATAAAAGCATACAATACAAACAATTTTTACACGAGTACAAATTTAAAACAATGGTACGACTAGTACCCCACTAGTGCTATATTTTTTCAGACTGGAATAAAATGTTGCAAATGTATCAAAGGTAGCAAAGGTCACTATATACTGATCAATACAACTACAACGTACATACTTGTATATATTTATATCAGTACCTCATTATGACTGCCTCCTTGTTCGTGTTGGTTGCAAGTGCGACAGCCGAACGGGAGGTCCTGGGTTCGATTCCCGGGTCGGGTACTACTAAATTTTCTAATTTACATTTTCTAGTAGTAGCTCGGCGTCGGGATATGTGCCCGGTATATGGCAATAGGCTCACCAATTATTCCATCGTGGGACTTAAATGTAACTGGTGAAACGTGGGATTGTTCTACATTCCTCTGCCTACCTCTTCGGGGATTACAGGCGTGAAGTTACTTTTTTTTAGTACATTATTATAAGTATATCATATTATACGATATAATGGTAACACACTTGAAATACTATTCTATGAAGGTATCCCAATAATTCTTGTAATAACCTTTTTTCACACGAAATGAAACTGTTCTGTGACTCATTCGAGTTTGGTTGTTTTTTAGTAGGTACCTAAGAGTAGTAGCCTAGTTGGATTGTCAGAAAATATTGCCCTTAATTTAAATTCACAAAGATGTACCGACTTGGTTGGAGCAATTCTACTTATAATATGAACAGGAAATAGGAAAGGTCAAAGAAAAAAAAAGAAGAATTTATTTTGTTTATTTGTTGATTAATATTACATCATGGTAATCACAATATCAACAAACGTTTTGTGTTTTGAAGTAACACTAGATGACAAGAACTTAAGTGTCTTAAAAATTAGAACTCCTAGAATAAATATATTGTTATGTACTTAAATTTAGGGAACACCCGCAGATCTGAATGGCCTCTTAGATTTTTTGCCCATTGTTGCGAGATCAATTGTAATACCATTGGGTAAGACAGCCTTATTCTCTTGATAGTCTATAAAACCCTTTTGAGTTTGGTCCTCTTTGGTTTTGTCGCAAGGTATGCCAGTTTCGTAGTTATACTCCCGCTTCAAACCATCCGGATCAATATATCCGTATTTACCTCTTGTAACACAATCGATCCCAATTTTTTCTTCTTTGAAAGATCCGTCATCATTTTCGAATCCCCACGTGATGCTACCATCGTCATTTTCTTCTCTGTATTTTCTTATTATTTGAGCTACAGGCTTCTTGTCTCGGGAGTTAGAGGGTACATATTTTTGTTGTGGAGCATTCTTGACTGGTGAGCGGTTGATGGGTTCTTGTGGTCTTGAATACTGCCTTATAGGCTGTACGGGTGCGTCATCGTCTTCGTCAATGAAAGGTTTGGGCTCTGGCCTGAATACAGGACGCTGGGGTCTGCTTGACAAAGGTTGAAGTCTTGCTGGTTGTGACCTGCTCGGTGCGTCATTTTTGTTAGGGTTGAATGATTGTGGCAGTAGAGGTCTGTACTGAGTTGGTCTTATTGGATCTGGTTTCGGTGCAGACGGCGTAGTTTGTTGGAAAATTGAAGGATTAAAGATAATTGGGGGCTTTGGTTGAGAAGTGGTTGTAATATCGAAGTAGTCATTTTGCGGCTCAGATGTTGAAAATATATTAGGTGAAAAGGCTGTTGGAGTATTGATGTCTATGTCATCTTCAGGTTCCTCTGTTACTGGCTTTGAAGGTTCGTCCAGTGTTTGTAGGCTAGGACGGGGTGCTGCATCGACTGATTTAAATGATGGTCTTGCAAGTCCAGGTCGCCTTATCCTAGCAACTCCTCCGGGAACAGGACTTGCTTGTAGTCTTCCTTGTCGGAACCCGCCCTGTCTAGGTCCACCTAACGGGACGGCTCCTGGAATTTGGAGCCTTGGTGGCGTTGGTGAATCATATTGAGCATATACTGTGACTATGCACAGCATACATATCTGGAATAAAACAAAATATTGATATCAATATCATATAGTCGGAAACCATAATATAATCTAAGATTAAATTATAACAATCTGCGTGTAAACTTATATAACAGTACAAAAATATCATAGAGCCGAATGCTGTCCTATAAACAAATACCTACCTATGATTGCATTATAATGTATAAGTATTTATTACAAACTGGTGTTACTTGTTACAAGACAAGGGTCCTTCAATGCGGTAAAATCGCGTTCATGGTCAACAAGCAGCGTACTTACAGTGACGGTATTCAAATTTGAGAATCTAATCTAAATAAATATCATGTAAAATGAAAGAAATGATTCTGGTGCTCTTATTTGCCTGCAAATGTTTGTTTTAGTTTACAATATCACTGAAACAATGAATGAATAGCCTATAAATATAGGAGCATGCTTATTTAAATAACACGAAACTAATGTAACGAGAAAAAAATTAGTAAGTATGGCAAAATGAATAACAAACTTTAAAAAAACGGGTTCGTACGTATACAAATTAACACGAATAATTGGCGGAACGCTGGTAACGTAACGATCGAATGCTGCATACTTTCGAGTGTAATGGGCCTTGCCAAGCTCACGAATAACGCAGCATTTAACACCTGACTTGATTGACCGGTGCGGCTGGGCCCGTTGTTTGAATTCGTGCCATGCCTTCAGATTGTTACAACTTGAACAACTCCACTTTTTCAATGATTGAAGTTTGCGCAACCAATCATTGTAATACAAACGGAACTTGATCGAATAAGTCACAACAATATTTTTTTTTGTCAAACAACAAACTCGGCATATGATTTCTCTATAATTTAGAAAGAAACGTTCATGATTCATGTTTGATTATATTATTGAATGCTAATTAATGACATCGTAAAAAAATATTGTATTTCTTAGCAAGTTATTTATTTTTATGCCGGGATTATCAAACATGTACGAGTATTCTACGCCTTTTGCCTGGTAGGTTGACCTTTTGCGACTTGAGTATTGTGCGTGCCCAAATGTAATTTATTGACATGTTTAATATGTGGCATTATCATGTAGGCCAAGAATATCGCGTATTTTATTTTAATCGCGATTTTTTAAAATAAGTTTATGCCTTTAATTGTTGTTATTGTGTTATTCTCGTTGATTTGTTACGTCTTGCTCTACTTTTATTTATCTAGGTCTATGTCAAGTTCTCTCATTAATGATCAATGAAAGAAAATATATTGTTCGCGACAAAATAAATAACTGTATAAATGACATCATTTGCATGAACGTCATCGATATAGAGCATGTGTTATTACCTATATACATACATACATCATACATACATAATTATAATGCCTTGTGCGTTGTTTACTAGGTAGTTTATAAATTTAATAAATTTATTCTTTATTTATGAGCGTATGAAGCCTCAAAGGACTTTGTTTAATGATTGCCAAAACGTGTCGTTCAAACAAAAGAGTGCAATCTGGATCGGTTGCTAAATCCGCCGTCCAAAGTGTGGAAACACGAATAAAATGTTTGCTACACGTCTATGTCAAGGCTTTAACGCTCTGTGAAGTTTTATTATGATAACATTGATTATGATTATACTTTTCTCTGTTGAAAACTGCCTTAACGAACCACATGAAGCGTTAAACGTTGACAAAAGCATACAAAATAATGTTGGATGAATTACGAATTTCAAATTTTGTTATCGTCTTACATGTAGTAGTCGGAATAAAACAATCATTATAAAATGACTATAGCAATAATACAAATTAATGCAATGAACACTTTCGAACAGATCAAGTCGTAATAATATATTTTAATTTACACACATATACTTTACAAATGATTCCCAAGCCTTCGGTAACCTTTGCAAAGGTTAGTGAATATATTTATTGACCTCAAAAGTAACGCCTGTTATCTCTGACAGTTATTTAGTAATTCAAACATTAACTATAGTATTTACAGTTTAGAACGTAAATATAGTTATGTTATTACTTTAATCTTGAATCAGAAGATTGTTGGTGTGCAATTTGTATTTAGTGCGATTCTTGTGAGCATGGTAGGTATTAGCGAGCAATTGTATAAATAATAGACTGTAGCGCCTTCTCGCAGTTACTACCAATGCGGAATGATATAAGTATATCCACATTTGCAAATAATTCATAAAGTAAAAAAAAATGTACCTACAGCTACGTAGCATCATGCCTGTAATGCCCGAAGGGCAGCCCGATCGGCAGTCTCGCTTGCAAATTCAAATTCAAATATCATTTATTCAAAATTGGTTCATTACAACACTTTTTGTACGTCAAGATGAAACTACGACCGCTTCAGAAAATGCCTCGCTATGGAGAAGAAGCGGCGAAAGAAACTCCAGTAACTTACACGACCAACGAAACAGTCACTTATTAAATATTAAATAACTTTTACTTACCTAATTACAGTTACTTTTAGTACGATGAATAATTCATAGTTATCTCAAATATTGTACATGATGTGATAAAAATTATAATGATAATATTTAGTTATATATGTATAACTATCCGTACGGATTAACGTTATATAAAAATAACTGGTGAAACGTAGGACATACATTCCTCTGCCTACCTCTTCGGGGTTTACAGGTGTTACTTTTACGTTTATTTAATAAGTGTTATTATACTTGAAGCATTTTAAGATCAAGTTAAGGAAATTGTATCAGTAAACGTGTAGAGGTTAGGTCGGGAACAGGCCGCGTTCTGAAAGTGGTAAGGACGCCCGGACTAGTCCGTTCTTCCGCGAGTCAAGGTGACGGTTCATTTTACTTTGGTAGGAGAAAAAATTGTTAGGTACATATCATATTGACTTTGTGTACTAATATATGCCGCTGATATCCGCATTGGTGCAATAGCTGTTTGTTTTTAAGAAATATATGTACTTAGTAAGGTTTTTAAACAAATAGATTTCTTATACCACAGTGGGACGTAAATGTAACTGGTGAAACGTGGGAGTACACTACACTCATCTGCCTGCCTTTTCGGGGATTAACGGCGTGACGTTACGTTATATATTTACTGTGTTACATCTTGTGTAAACGTCTGTTTGTTGCTATTCAATGGTATTGTTAGCTGCTGTCAACAGGCAGTTAAATCTGTTGATGGCAAATGGCCCTTGTTGCTTGTAGTCGCCCGTTTTCAAGTTTGAATAGGACACCTATGTAAAGCTTTTTTCGTGTCTAAAAGAATTTAAAAAAAATTATAGTTTGTAATACATATCAAAATATTTTAGATCGGGTTCGTAGAAGAAGCAACTCTGGTCTGTAAGAATACTTGTTGCTCAGTGTCCTCTGTCAATCCCGCAAGGGTTTTAAGAAATAAAAAAATTATAACAATAATTTTAGTTCAAATTTGTCCACATTTTTACTCGATAATGCTGTCGCACCCATGAAATTGATTTTTGGCCTCAAAAGTTTCAACAAGGCATTATTTGTAATTATTGCCTTACAATATAAATGGGTAGCGAGCTCGGGAAATTTGCATAAACCTCGTAGTTTCGATGTTGAACAATAATATACAATTATATTCAATATTTTTTTATGTAATTTATACGTAAGGACATTCAACCACTTTCATACCTTGCCTTATATTGCAAGAACATGGTCCATAGTGATTTTAAATTGACTCAAAATATGTATATGTGGACCTCTGAACCGATTTCGATTTCAAAAGTGCCATTACCGCAAATCAAAATACCATTTTCCTTGCATCGTCCTACTGTTGAGACATGTCAATGTACATAGTGAAAGGGTCTAATAGTGTGTAATTTGAATAGATGCTACGAACATACACACCTCTATTCGTTTGTTTAGTGAATTGCTCTTGCAACAAGACTACATATATGTATACCTATCCTTTTTTTCACTGCAGTGATTATATATACGAATTTTCCCGATTAACTTAAGTTACATTTCATTATGAATTATTATAGAGTAAGTGGTTAATATTTCATGTTGTTTTGATTTATTTATGTGTAATATGAATCTTATTTAAATATAATCTTAAAAAGATTCACATCACGCCTATAATCCCCGAAGAGGTAGGCAGAGGTATGTAAACGTAAGATTATGGAATAGGCGGTCAAAAATATAATATTGCAGTTAATAATCATAAAATAATGGTACCGGAATAATCAAAAGTTCGTAAGACTGGGGACAGTTGACAGAGATGCCGCTAGTTTCAGAGGGCTCAAGGCTAGTGGTGGCTACTAGTGATATATAAAATACATGTATACATTATACACATAGTTGTATTATTAGTGAATTTTATAAAAATGTAATTCTTCACGTCTTTAATCTTTGAACAGGTAGGCAGAGGAGTGTGGTACACTCCCACGGTTCACCAGTTACGTTTACGTCTCACTATGGAACAGGTGGTGAGCCTATTATCATATACCGGGTACATATAGACTCCGAGTCACAACTAGGAAATCTAAGTTAGAAAACTTCAATAGCGTGGGATCCGAGATTTGAACGCATGACTTCCCGATCGGTAGTCGCGCATGTAACCAACGAAGCCGTCTATTAAATATCAACAATTCATACTCTCCTTTTGAAGTCACACCCGTTGAAGTCTTTTATATGGACGTGTTTATAAACTGTGCTACGAGAAAGCTTTACTGAATTTAATAACTAAGAATTTATTTACTGGATTTTATCAATTAGCCGGATTCTTGTTTATGCTTCAAACGCCATTGTTAGTTTTTTGACGTGTTGTTTACGTGCTTTTTTTATCATTTAAGCAGGCAGTTCATATGCTTGCAAACTATCGCACGCTTACACAATTTTTACAACACTCTATTTTTAAAGATCGTTAGATTATTTTCATTACTTAGTGATAACATAACATAGGTTCAGTGCGATATTATTATTATAGTAGAATATAAATAGATGTAGTGAATGGAACATTTTATACTGTTGTAACTGTCCGGTTGCGTTTATCAACTTCTGTATCTACTTATAGTAGTCGACCCTATTATTAATAACTCTAGGCCAGTGCGGTAACGTAACCGGTAAAGTATTTGTAAGTAACTGTTGCACGATTTACGTGATAAAATGCTAAATATGACAAATACTAGTTCGCATAAAAACGCTCGTTCTAAACATTTAGTTCCGTTTTTAAAATTAAGAAGGGCGACATTCTTCACGCATTGAAAGGTTAGCGGCGTGCATTAATTTATAGCCGCCTTCCCAGCTCTCAATAGATTCAAGGCTGGTATGCGAAACCAATACCTACACTCAATGCCGGTTATATGATAGTTACCGACCTGAATTCGAATTACACACTGTAATGTATAGACCCATATGCTTCGAATTGGTAACTTGTCTCATTCTACTCTACTTGAGGTCGTCACTACATTTAAAACTATTCAAGGCTCATGCACTGATAATGTAATGTTTGTTATGGTTCGAAATTCATTAATATTTCATAAGTAAAATGTTACGAAAATCGATATGTAAAACAGAGTTTCATAAACTGAAACCTAACCAGCAATAACGTAATCAAAACTAGTAACAACATAATTACAACTAGTGACAACATTATCAAAGTTAGCAAAAACTTAATAAGAAAACACCCGATTTTATACAAAGTGAAATTTAAAAAAAAGAGGACATTTTTAACTCTTTTAGAAAACCGGATAGATTTGTGTAAAATGCAGACGGCCTTGTCTTGAGTGACACTTACCAGTAATGTCCGCATGATGTCCCAGGGCACGACACAGTCACGCGGCGTACAACCAACAAATAAAGGAAACGCCTCCCGCGCAAGCTATATGAGGTCGCCCACTCTCGCCCTGCGCCCGACGCGACCACCATACTTTATTGCAAGGTGACCGACTACGAACGTACACTTCACCCAATGTAACGCAAATAAAATGCATTGCTACGCAAATCAGTTGCACTCGACGCGATGATACCGCTAAACGATCCAATTAATTACAATTCGAAGGTATCACTTTTGTATTCGGCAGTACTCTACCTCCACATTAGTTACACCATAGAACATTATATTATTAACGTTATGTTATATTATTAATGATAAATTATAGAAACATTGTACCATTACTGATCACGATTTATAGCAACGGACGCGGGAATGTTGCCTTGATCTTTTTTGTTTTGCGATTCGGTAGCGTACTGTTATTTGGGCGGTTTGTATGATACTGAAACTTGACATTTCACTGAAAAGACTGAAAAGAAGTGAGGGCAACGCACTGAAACCACAACCAGCACCTGATATACGAACCCTTCTGATCGTATGGAGATTACAAAAGTAGTGACGTAATCTATCGGATCGGTACGTCTTAAGTTGGGCATTGTTCGCTTTGAATTTGTAATTCAATCGAAATGCCCGCCGCATGCGATATGTCAGATGTGGCAATAGCGTAGCGTAGATCGTAATTCCTTTACGTTTCGTTCACGTTGAGATTGTAAAACTCTACTATTAAATATAATTATTAAAATATTTACGCGACTAGCACATTACCAACGGCCCCCTGAAGCGTAGAAATGTTATTAAAATTCAACTGAAACAATATTCTAGTTTTCGTTTTCTTTACGTTTTAAAAAGGTAATAAATTATATTATTTAGTTTTCAAATTCATTTGTTAAATACAAAACGACGTTACTTTTAATGAGGCGTCATTGACATTTTCGTTGTCGGCGATTGGTTGCAGGATAATGCAACAGGGGTGAGTTACATCAGTGCTGTGTTATACCGGCGCGTGCGCAGTAGTCCAGTCACGCAGACGCACAGGAAAGTGTACAGACAGCATCACAACACGAGCAAGTGAGAGTTTGTGTAGCCATAATAGTTCATTCCCCGCGACTGAGCGTCGACGCCTCAGCCGCTCTGATTACTAACTCGTCGATTTTCCGCCAGCGAAATTTACGAATACATGAGATTATGACTCGTTTGAACGTAACATATGGCAACAAAAAACAATAAAACGTCAATGTACTTCTTAAGCATCATATAAAAATTTATAGGAACATTTTGACATTTGTAAAACGATATTTGTTATCCACAAATTTCAATATAACAAACGTTTAGTCTAGGATTTCTTAAATGTTAATAGTACCTAATTGTTTTGAGTGATGTATGTAGAAGAAGCACATCACATATGGAAGGAGATATTCCGCACGATGTCATAATATTAATAATAGGTAACTGGTTGCATTCTAGGTTTGTAGGTAATTGTTCACTGGGGAGATTCCCTAACTACTGCCCTGCCTTACCCAGAAGGACGTCGGGTTAAAGCACGAAAGCCGTTAGCTGACCTGTATCGCCTTTTCCAATGGCGCGTTTCGGATTCGACACGACGCGTACTCTATTTGCCGTCACAATAGGACCTGTTACGAGGTCATATTCATACTGGTGAAATGTTACTGCTTTTAAAAAAATTATGTATTTATGTCAGAAGCCGGGTGACTGACCGTGAAGCTACGGTTACATTGTTTAATGTCATCGCTACAAAACTTCAATGTTTGAAACATGACAGGTGCCTGACAAATAAGTTATGTAAATTTTTAATTAATAAATTATTTTGGATATGAAAAACTCATAGTTACGTGGCGCTGGCATTTCAAAAACTACAGATTTAAACAATTAAGCCGTACTAAAGTATCTTCATCGGTGTAGAATCGTTCCTATTTTGAACGAAAACTTTACTAATTATTAATAAGAGCTGTTTGACTAAAAATAATAAAAAAAATGACTGCCTCTATGGTCGTGTTGGTTGCAAGTGCGACTGCCGAACGGGAGGTCCTGGGCTCGATTCCCAGGTCGAGCACTACTAAAAATTTTCTAATTTAGATTTTCTAGTAGTGTGCTCGGAGTCAAATTCAAATTGTTTTATTCATTATAAGGTATATCAATGAACTCAATGAAGGTCATGTTTTAGTCATTGTACTACGGCTTTGTGCGCCCCTCAGGCTATAGTAGACCGGTAGAAAAAAGCCGGAGAAAAAAACTCCCAGCACTCTTTTAAATCACAAAATTAAATAAAGTTAGCCATGTTGTTGGAAAAGTGCCCGGTATATGGCAATAGGCTCACCACCTATTCCATCGTGGGTCTTAAAAGTAACTGGTGAAACGTGGGACTGTTCTACATTCCTCTGCCTACCTCTTCGGGGATTATAGGTGTGAAGTTACTTTTTTTAATAAAAAAATTGTGTGTCTCAGTATTATGTATGAAAAGTGAATGGACATTAATTTACATATAATGACAAATGAAATAAACTGTAATGAATTACGTAGGCGCGGAATTTCTTGATTAATTTGCTGGAACACTCATTTAATGGAATTTTTGCAATAAAACATGTCGATATAAACTACATTAATAATAAAGAATCACTGATAACGACGTTCTTTGTAGAGAAGGTTGGTATTTGAAAGTTTGCTAATATTATCATTAGCATGTAGTTAATAAATGAGATATTGCGATAGAAAAATTAACACTAAAAATACGTTTTTATATAATGAACTAAATCACCTGATCTGCTAACAAAATTGTTATTGACATTAAAAACGTTGATAGCGTTGTTAGTTACACAGTGCAAGTCGACATGTTCGAGCTAATTTCACTCAAATGCTACATTATAATTTTCTGCGTAAATCGCTGTTAGGAAGGAGATAGTAACGACTTTCATATGTAACAAAAATGTTTAATGTAATCTTAATTTTTTACATACATACATATAAATATGTAGCTTCACTATTTATATACATATGTGTTTATATAGAACTAATTTATGAATATTTATATATATTTCGGAGCTAACAATATTATCTAAACTTATATTTATTTGTAACTAAAACTAATATACCTATTTACTTTCATTGTTACTTTTGAATCTAACATTATTTATCCTAAATTATATTTGCATATTTATATACTTAATCATATTTTTTAATATTACAATATTTCGTAAGCTTAAATATTTTTGAAATTCAAGGCGATATATCAACTTACCTAGTTTTATTTTTGAATATAACAATACTTTTTAAGGCGCCTTCTACGTAGGACCTTTGAATATGGCGTAGAGCATTTAAAGGAAAAAAAAGCCATATGCATACTGGTCACGTCGCTTATGACGCCGCCGAGCGTCACCGTTACTGACATTTAGTAACGGCGAGCAAGGGAATGCGCCGCCCTAGACGACGCGGTGGAGTCAACGGCCGGCATCAATAACCACATTACATATTAGCGTCGTAATTACTGCGAGCTGTGATTCATTTATTCAGAACCCAGCTGGACAGTTTCAACCGACTTAGCTACACTGTTCTCGAGTCTTACAAGTAACATTTCTCTTTTAGTGCATAAAGAAACTTGGAAATAGCTATTTAACATCTATTTCATTTCTTACGTACTAGTTGAGTAATGGAAATGATTTTTAACTATTGAAGCAAAGGAATATCCAATATTATAGATATAAATTAATACATCGACTAGTTATTTTTCTGGTTTACTAAAGGTGACGGACATATGTACATACAAGTACAAATAAAAGTATTCATCTCATTAGCAGCTAAATGAAAAACTTTCTCCAACGAGTGATACACCAGGTACATAAATTGGAATCCGCTGTAAACAACTAAAACCTATCAGTGGTCGACGAAGCCAGCTACCCCGGAGATGTGAAGATACTTTTGGAAATATATCTACGGAGATCATGTGATTTGAGTCATCATAAGATACAAATGAATTTATAAGAAGCGCGTTAGATCTATAAGGGCAAAGATATTTAGCACTCTGCACTCTTTGTCCACCCCATAAGGGAGCTCGATATGACAATAAAGTTATCTACGAATAAGTATACAGTACAGACAAGAGCTGGCTTTTGCTTTCCTTTAAAACATCACCGGAACAATGCTGCCGTGTTACCGAAAAAGGGCACAACTAACATTTTTTGTGAAATTGAGTTATATAAATGTTACACGAGTAGATACCGGTACAATGTCGGTGAATAAGTTTCAGCTCCAATAGCTGCGATTTACGTTTCAGTAAGTATGTATCTCTGTAATTGGTAAGGTGTCGAATACGTAAATTATTGTATTATGAGCATATCTAAGTATTCAACCTTTCGAGAAAATACAGCGTTGGGTCTCCTGAAAACGCATCTCAGCTATAGAATAATCCCGTTTGACATACGAAGTTGACGTTTTTGAATGAAGCTTTTTTTCTCGAAGTTTTTTCCATTCCACTATTGAACCCTCGATTCTCTCAGTATGAGAAGGTTTAAGGCCTTAGTCTGCTGCCATGACCAAATGGCATTAACAGATTGGCGGATCGGCACACTTCACACGCCTTAGAGAATATTATATGCCGTTATTATGTAATTATTGCATTACATACATACACCTCGAAGAGGTAGATATGTCTATCTATGTATGTACTCGTAGTATAGAATTCCCAATTTATCATCAGTTATGTTATAAAATCCATTAAAAAGGGGGTGAGGTTATTTAGTATTGATATTAATAAGACCACGTTCTTCGTTATCGGTAACCAGGACCAGAAGCGTTCGAAACCAATCGGAAGCAATCTCAACACGGCTAACTGTAAGGTAATTCCACATAGTAAGGGAACACTTAGTTATGTAACACAAGTAGCGTAATTAACATGATTGAGCGAAGGAAGGACTCGGAGCCGCAACCTCTAAGTTTTCTGCTTCATTGGCTCCTGTTTGCGTTGGACACCCACCATCTTGTACACGTGTATAGTAATAAAAATACATATATATCTACATATGTACATGTGTATCGCAGACAAAACAGTAATGTTTCTAATGCGTGGAGAGAGTGAAGAATGTAGATGTTAGATATACCACTTGGTTCTGAGTATTTATTTGGTGATATCTGCCTACTATTTGGTGATATCTGCCTACCCAGTAAAGAACGTACCCTGATGTGTAATGACATTTTTCAAACTTATATTTCTTATACTCTTGGCCTCTTTATGCTCGCAAAAAAAATTAAGATTTACATTTCTATGTTAAATAATTGGCTCGAAGAATCCGTCTTAATGTTAAATAACAAACAGTCTCGGATACTATGTGACAAAAAGTTTACTTCGAAATAAGTACCTAACGATAAATTTTAAATCTTCTTATGAAAAGTTAGCTAAAAATGCTATAAGTAATTAATCTAGTGTTAGGGTCATTAAATAGTTATGTGATCGCATGATTACCGCGAGTGTTTTAATCTTCAATTTTTTTTCAGTCATGCGCAAAACGACAAACACAGTCTACACAGAGTCGATGATTGGACTGTTTTACACGATAGCAAGTTTGTTATATATCTCATGAAGAAATTTTTGGTGATGATAATGAAACGGTACTTTAACATGTTTTACAAAACGTTGATTACATACACTCACGATATTATAATTACAACGTCACGCCAGGTCACTTACGAGGTAGGTAGAGTGCACCTCACGCCAAATCTCTATTCTTACAGATCTGATATGCGTCTTCTACATCCAACACTCTCTTCCACTTTTACCGGTTTTGGAGAGCTATGATTCACACATTCTCAAAACGGTATTACACGAATCGTAAGGTTTTCTATTGAGTTTATCTGTAGATGTTTCTTTCACACGTTTCACTTCTGCTTATAATCGGATCGAGAAAGTCAGTCACTGTCACCGCGGTAATGAATTACGTTTTTACGCTAGCACATTGTAATGTCGTCCAAATATTACGACTTATAAAACTGAGTATTTTTTTTACTGTTAATGTTAGATCCTTTAAAGTGTAGGCAGCAAGCAACTGAAATCAAATATATCTACTCTTACAAATCTGTCACGCTTCATACATTCAGCTTACAGTTTATTACATTAAATAACCATTTTAAATCAGCGAGTAAGTCGACACATAAAGAATACGGGTCTTTTAAGTGATTTTACGCTTTAAGGTCAATATTGTAACGCAAGTTGCTTGTAATTCGAGCCGGCAAAAGAGCCATGAGTGTGGATAATCTGCTACCATGACTGATCAATCGTATTGCCCAATGACAATATTGCTTGGACGGAGATATGCTTCGTTAGATTCAATATACAATTACATGCTTATGAAAAAAATTAACCTTTAATGTAACACAACATACAATTTATCCCCCGGAATCTGGAACACTGCAAATTGTAATTAAACACATTATAAAATCCAATAACCCTCTAAATGCTTATAATTTTTGTAACTATCGTTATAGAATTAGCAGAGCGCACCTTCTTGCATAACCTACTGTGCTGTCCTTAGGTGACCGGGATATTTAGCTGTGCCTAGTCAGACTGCCGCCATACCGCGGTCTGTCAATGTCGGGTTTAGTCGCCTCTTACGACACCCGGTATCCCGGCACGAGGATAATTAAATTTGAATGTAAACCGTGTAATCAGCAAACAAAAGGTAAATCTTTTTGTTCCACATGCATCTTGGCTGTGTTTCGGCAGCTATTTGGTTATAATATTGTGAATCGAAAGCGATCAGTATCGCAAAGTCAGGGTTTTACCGGTACACTGCATAAATTGGCCGCCGCGTGATTTTTTTTTTTTTTTTTTTTTTACCTATATTTTAATTTATTACCAAATTTAAATATAGAAAAGTTTTTAGATCTTTAAGTTTGATCGAACTCCATGTTGTCCAAGTATCATTATGTAACTATGTAATTATTTTGTATAAGAAATTGTCTTGAATGACAAGAAAGATATTCGATAAGCTTCCTCATTCCACTCACAAAATTAATTGTACACTAATTGCGAGTAATGTTTCCTTCACCGGAAGTAAACGACAAATCCGCAGACCTTCTACTTTCCTTGAATATTTCTAATAACGGTCATTTCCCACGATCTATAGGACTAGATAAAAAATTATAAATACTTATTGTACAAAAAATTTAACAGTAATTAGTTTATTAAACTTTGAAAATAAATAGCTAACTGAAGCAGCTACTGAGCATTCGATATGACAAATGATCAAAATTACTTATAATCTTATAATGAGTAACACTAATGTTAAATAGAGACGATGTCAAATACGGTGCTCTCACCTTCCATCTCACGCAGGTCCTCTCGGGGCACGGTTGCTTCGGGAAGTACCTGTGTGGTCGGTAAGGAGCCCACGGAGCTGTGGCACGAGTGCGGGTGCGCCATACATACGGCGCAGCACGCACTGGCAGTGCCCGAGTTGGGCAGAGCTTGTGCAGAGCTATGGTGAGCAGTGACAGGTGCTGGACACGGGTTGTCTCATTCTGCGAGTGATGGTGAACAAGAAGGAGACGGAGCGGTCGAGGGCGAAGGCCGAGTAACCGCAATTGATCCGGCGCAGGAGGGTCGGGTGCCTGACGAAGGTGTCTGACAAACGATCGACGTCTACCCCCGTAACCAACATCCGGGCGTCAGACATGGGGTTCTGACGTATGGCTCATGATATTGCGGCGGATCAAGTACCCTCTAGAGCTAGATAAATGTGTGTGTCAGGAGACGTCCATAACACGTCCCCATAAGATGGGCCTGCGAGGCGGGCGCCACTGGCTGGGTCTATAGAGGTAGTTCAAGTTCCTGTGTCGCAGCCATTCAAGGCGGTGGAAGGCACACCAGTGGGGGTTTTACCTGGCTCAAGTCCGACATAACCATCTGTGTCTCCCCGTGGCGCAGTGGTATCCACGACGGATTTCCTCACATTAGTCCCCACACATATCATACATTGTTACGTGTCATGTTATGTCCCGAAATGGTTGTTTATTTTTTATCGTTTCAATCTGCGTACATTGTCATATGCTTGCGCTGCATTTAAAGTACCTAAGCGTTATATAATTCGTGAAATTTGTCTAAATTCTAGATGGCCTACTTAATGTCGCTTCGTTCACTACACACTACGCTCGTCGAGAAAAGAGATACTTTGTTCAGAGGATTAACTTGTTTCATGTACAATTATACTAATTAATATTTATGATTATGTGTAATGTTGTATTTTGGTAATATAATATATTAAATTGTTCTACATTGGTGTATTGCTGTAACGGACATAGCGCAAAAAACATCTCAGAGTGCCTCATAATGTTCTCTAAACGTGAAGTCTACCAATCCACATTTGGCCAGTATGGCAGGTGCCCTTACAACTGCAACTTTTGAAAGGAACCCCGTGTCTGACAAGGAAAGAAAAGGTGATAAAAGAGAAAAGGTTTGATGATGATGAAATTGCTCTGTTGGCCAAAATAAATTAAGGACTCAGGCCAAATGTAAACATACGTCCAATCTTACTATCCACCTTTTATGTAAGTATAAGGCCAAGAATTCATTAGGGTTACCACTCATACGACTTACTTACTTACGTATGAACCGAGGGATGAGTGTAGAAGGGCATCAGCTCTTTAAGGAGATATATGTTTGGTACTCTGCTATCTGCCTACCCCGTAAAGGACCTGGCGTGACGGTACAGTAACAATAACGATACTGTACGAAACGATGTCGTGGTAAGATTTTAAATCAAAGAGCAACAATTGCATAGCGCCACGAACGAGTGTGCTCTTTATATAATTGTAGGTATAGTTTTCAGTAATATTTTGTATGGAAGATAGTGTGTGGGCAAATCTATAAGCTCATATTATTGTTACATTTCGTAAAAATATGAATGAATCCAAATTTCAAAGTATTATATGTGAATATATTTAAACCATTGCTTATTTCCGAATGACTACATTTGAACAAGCTGTTAAATAATTTTATTTTTTATTGATATAACATTAATAGCCTACGCGTCTATTGCTGTTGATTTATAACATCATATCTCTAGCAATGAATTTCCTAAAATACAAAATATAAAGATGTAGGTTTGTCACTGCTCACACCAATCTCGACTTCATCAGCGTGTCTAGCGGGATCGACAACGCTCTACGTGTGGGGTCGTTCGGTAGCAGGACTCAGCTGATGAACCCCGACATATCTTGCTAGGCTTATGTTAGATTAGATTCCCATCTTAAGTAGGTACTTGCATCTACAACTTATTTGCCATTTACGAAACCTCGGTAAGAATGAAGGGGCTCCTATTCTACTTACCACGGCTTAATTGATTCCCACGGCTTAACTGATTAAACATCATGTACGTGCCGAGTGACCGTTGCGTCTAAATACGAGAAACTGCAAATAGATGGAAATATCTGGCGATTTTATTTAGCGTGTTAAATTTGAATCACTCGTCATCAATCCTTTTATCGTGGTACTAAAGGATATTGGACTGCTCTCAAAACGTTTAGTTTACACACCAGTTTGCCATAGTTTGCCATGATGGCAAACGCCTTGACCAACATTATGGAGAATTCTAAAGTTAAGGTAAAAGACGAACATTAATGGACGCAGGTGCCGAAGGAGGCCGAGACCAGCCTATCTTGATTAAATAGGCCAGATACTGGCTGTTGAGGGAGTCAGAAGTCTCCGAACCTAGCGTATGTATGAAGAGATTGATCAATATAGAAGAAAGGCGGTAGGTCGGTAAGGATAGAGATATTTGGCACTCGATGCCCTCTGCCTATATCCCCGGAAGGGACCTTGCGTGAAGATATGTATGTAAAGTTTCCTCAAGTTTTCTTACATCGTAACACCACATGATATTTGATTATATTCGGCTGAATACAAAAAACAAACGATTTTAAAAACATTTATTTCATGTGAACGTAGGTGGATGCTGCTCTTCAAGAACTTTTAGGATTCATTACAAACGTAAAATATGCATTATGCATATTTGTCATAATAAAAGTTTAAACAAAACAAAAATCAGATTCTCAATTCGTCGACTTACATTTACTTGATTTTTTTTGTAAGTACAGTAGCCTTATACGTAATTAATAGTAATATCTCTAGTTTAAATTATTAAATTTATATTTGCTTAAATATTACAGCTGCATTTTGGCTTAAGAAGAAAATAATATACATAAAACATAAAGAATAAATCATGTACAGTGATATACATATAAACGATTATATGTGCTAGAAAGGAAAAATAGATATAGATGTAACATAAAATATGCAATAGGAGGGAAAATATATTCATTGCGACAGGTAAAATTTACTAACATTTAGTCATTTTTCTTAGTGCATCAAACTTGTTTTTAATTTAAATTCAAACGTGACATCCTAATATCTGAAGCAGAAACTAAAATGTACCGATTATTCAGGCGATTGTTTATAATGTCCCTTTTAGTAGTCTGCTTAAATGAAAAGTATAGAATGCCATTTAAAATAACTCCATTGAAACAACTTACGAGTACATCTGTCCCTATGGACAGATGTACTCGTAAGCAGCTCTTCAAGCAGCTATCTGCTTGAAGACATTTTCATAATAGAGTAGCAAGTTTCATGTCGGCGGTTTTGCTAGAGAAAATATCAAATTCTGTCTGACGCTAAAAATTAACAACTTAATGGTCTTTTTTAATTCGGTATTTCTAAGGTCACCTAACAGGCGAAAATATAGCAATACACATACATATAAATATTGAATACACACGAAAAATTGTTTCTTAATTACACTTAGAATTTTATACTTAATTATTAATACTATCTTACTCGTACATTATTTACATAAATAAACTTAAAATCTATAATTGTCAAATAAGCTGCATATGTTATCGGTAGCTGCAGCATGCACGGATCAACAGAATGTGTAATATCATATTTTTGCTTAATAATAATATATTTTATTAAAACAAATGCTTTTGAAAAATACTTCATCATTTTGCCTTGAGGGGCTGGAGCTCTGACGGAAATCCGTGCCCTTAAGGCAAATTAACCGAAATTCACAGCATTGTTAAATAATCGTCATTTTGTCATTTTAACACATTTAGCAAAATTACGCTGGATATTTCTCTTAAAAGACATGTTGGAATATTCTGATAAATCTTATATCATCTCTATTGTGCTATACACAATAAGTATAATTTATTTTTTAGAACACCAACATTTATGCTTTACATATGTTACACACTTATGGTTTTCATATGTAGGTATATGTATAATGATGTAGGAATAAAACGTTTTTAGAATTTTTAATAGATATGTGCCTAATTACCTTGTTATGTGCCCAACCACTGTTAGTTTTAATTATATTCTTACCTACATTTTCATGGGATTCATTCAGTACTAGTTTAAAAGTTTTATTTCATTGCATACAAAAATAAATGTCTTAAAATACTTATTATGTTTACGTTTGTTCAAATTTTTTATAATTGCTATTTAAGGTGAAGAATCAAGTGTATATAAATTGACACAAATGTTAGGCACGTTCTTATCTTTGTAGTTATTTCACTACAAGTAAATTCGATAAGTCTCACTATTATTCTAAATATCACTTTACATATTTAAACTACGTATCGCAGTATTTACATGGTAACACTTTTGAACATACGTTCTCAAAACTATTCATATAGGTACTTCCATAGCTATTTCAGTTATCTAATTCGTGCACCTACTGCCCTCTGTCGTCAGTGACAGTAAACGTGCCGTTGCCGTTACAGGGTGATGTATTCTCGTAGTGCGACCTGTAATATAAAAAAATATCACTATTTCATGTTATTTAATTCGTAATTAAGAATTCGTATGAATATTTTAAGCAATAATAGTATTTGTTATTAATGGTATAATTAAATTACCTAATAGAAATGAATAGGTACTAATATGTAAAACCTTAATAGCCCAGAACATATTATTTCATTATCTTTTGCCTACCCCCTGAGAAATGGAGGCGTGATGTTACGTTATAACTAGGGAATAAAGGACAAAATGATGTATTCAGTTTATGTCTTAGTGCACTTAGACTGACCTAAATATCAAGAAGATTATACTCGTATGTCTTGTTGGCTACTTTTGTGATAAACTTTTAATAAGGAAATGTAAGAAAAGTGACAGTCCAATGATTAAGATATTACTTTGCGGAAGTAAGGATTTCGGCATTTTGGCGCGAGTGTCCCACTTTACAAAATGGCGTCGTTATGATCAATATCACTCGCTACTAGGTTAACGTAAAAGATATAAGGCCACCTGTGCGCCTGAAAGTTTTTCATAGTGTTCTTAAAGGCTGGTGAATCGACCCCACGCCCGCTATATATGCAGTGAGGTTCACTAACCACTGGGCCAAAGGGCACAAACAATAGGTACACACGTTTTAGTTTGCTGCTTAGACCGGGTGGTGTCGGGTAACAGGAGCACGACTGCGCCGCCGGCGACACTCATCGCGGCTATCGTCACCAGCGGCAAGTGCTCGTTCAGCATTGTCTGCAAATTATCATATGAAATTAGACCAGGCCATAATAATAATAATAGAATAACATTAAGCCAGTAATCCCCAAAGAGGCAGGCAAAGAAGTGCAGTACGCTCCCACGTTTCATCAGTTACGTTTACAGTCCACTATGAAATTGGTGGTGATCCTATTGCCATACGGGCACATATAGAAAATACAAGTTAAAAAAATCAAATAGAGTCTCACGCGGTACTTGAACCCGGGACCTCGAGATCTGCAGTCGCGCTTGCAACTAACAGGACCAACGAGGCAGCCAATAGTAACAAACAATAATAATAATAAAACAGATAATTAAAATAAGTG